>PVJH01000518.1:267317-300549 GCA_004026705.1 Nesogale talazaci | reverse complement strand
TTTTTTTTTTTTTTTCTAATTTGGGAGAAGTAAACCAGTTTTATAGGGCAAGCAAGCTTAGGCAATTAGCCTAATGTGATCTTCAAAATTAACAAGTGAATGGCAGCACAGCTGCAAGTCAGGCTTCAAAGGCCAGGCTTCAAAGGCCAGGGCTGTTTACAGTTACAAAGGCGACAAACTACAAACCCCAGGCAACAAACTGCAACAGAGTTCAGGCATATCCCGTCTGTAGCCAGTTCAAGCATGTCCGAGCTGGATGGCTCCTAACAGGTCCCCCTTTTTTAATTTTTCAAGTAATATCCTCCCGGGAACTCCGCCTGTCTTAGGTTGTCAGGACATACACTCAGTCCTTACCCGTCATCGGTCAATGGCCTTCTAATGTCACCATGGCCTGTCTTAGGTTGGTAAAGAGTGCTCCTGATCTTACCCATCATTGGCTGTCAAGTTCAGCTCATGGAGGCAGAGGGTCTTATCACATACTCGTCGTGTGTGCCACGCTGTTCGAGATCGCTCATCTCCAAGCAACAATAATGAACTTGCAGGGGCCTTGCTTGAATGGTCTCAATCTGTTACTTAATAAATGCCATGAGGTTGTTGAAGAATACTGGCTGTAATGAAAGCAAAAGCAATAAACTAACGAGGGGGCCCCACAGTGGCAAGAGTTAAGGCAACAGTCCATTGAGCCCGGTCCACAGTGGATTGGTGGGTGTCCAGATTCTAAGACCCTAATTTTTTCTTCATTGTACTTCATTTATTTTGCAGCACTTTTATTGTCACATAATTTAAATATCATGCAATTCAATAGTTCAACCAAGAATTGTAAAATCATTACCATATTAATTTTTTAGCATTCACTCTTCCCTATGTTTAAATCTGCTTTAAAATGAATTATGCAATCAATTCATTCTACTGCTTCCTCCTCCCTCCCACCTTGATTTTTATTCCTCAAATTCCCTTTCCCTCTTTGAGACCCACCCCCACCCTTGTATTCCCTACATCCTATTGAATTAGCTATTTTGGTTTATTTTTAGTTTTTTTGTATTAGTTGCTATTATCCAATTATTATGGGTTACCTCCTACTTTGCGTCAGAACTTGGATCCAACAGTAAACAATAAAAAACAATATCACACTAAGGTGATAGATATAAAATCATAGTAGTATAAAGACAAAACTACAAATATTGTATAAAAAGAGAAGAACACCATCAACATCCAGACCAGGGAAGAAATTTCTGTTATGGAACAAGTAAGAGAGACTTGTACCCAGGCCAAATTCAGGTCCTGTCCAGAGGGTGAGCAACTAGCCAAGTGTCAATGTTGGTCCAGCATAGTCAAGATTACAGTGTTCTCTGCCTGATAGTAAGGCTATTCGGGATTTTTGCCAGTGGTTAAAATAGATCTGTCAATGGCTCAGTCTGACTAGATAATCTGCAGATGGGTTTTGGGGCTCCCACCATTCTCCATAGCCCTCCATAAACTGGGTGCTTATAATTTTAGTTCTGATACATTTCTCTTCACTGTATTCCAATTTTGTAATTGTCATCTTTGAATCACACAAGGTGTATAGTTCTCCCATGTGTTCTTATATGGCTACTTATATGAATGGCTACTTGTGAACACAAGATGGCTACTTCTATGAATGCAAGGCTGTAAGGCACTATTGTGATTGATAGTGGGGCACCCCTGTTTTCTTCACCACACTTCGTTGTAGTGCCCTGATCTTGGGTGATCATTTCAGAGGGTGAGTACAGAGCAGGGTAATGATGTAAGAGCTGATTATTCTTACATTGGAGTTAGGATTTAGTGCAAGCCTAAAACCCATTCCTGGATATGTGTTTCTGGGGGGGTTGTTTTATTTGCTGTAACTTGGAGGTTAATGCATATGTCATATCATTTCACAGTTCAATCATTTCAAACATAATTGTACAATTGCTTCATAATCAGTCTCCAAGCATAATTTCCCTTCCGGAACATCTTGACATCATCTCCCCTTATTGTCTCCTTTCTCCACCCCTCAATATTCTCCTTCCCCCCACACCCTTGTTGTAGTTTATTTCCCAATAGGCTCAATATCCCTGAGTTTCATTTACCCCCCCCCAAAAAAATAGTATCTCAGTTTCAAGGTGAGTCCCAGTGGTGATGGACCTCTTAACAACACCCTAATAAGCAAGTGTAAACAGAATAAAAAGAATGACTGTCACAGGATTGTTAGAATAACACATATCTTAATACAGCACACAGGGTATTGATGTAGCAAGATCTTGTTTGTCAGCCAACCAACAATACACTGGCTTTCATACAGGTGTCTTCTGCTTCTTTGAACACCACGTGTATTCTGGCTAAAGACCTCAGATTACAGGTGTGTTTAGGGTAAAATCCAATTCACCCAGTAGAGTTCTCAAATGGGATCTGACAGATGCAGCCTCTGGAGGACGATGTACACCCCAAAGATCCAGGACTTAGTGCCTCAGCATTCTACAGCACTTGGCCTGAATTCCCAGGATACCACCAGGCTTCTTAATTAAATTTTGCCCACCACTAACAGGCTTCCTTACATAATATCCCCAAGGTCTTCATCCCTTCAACTGGAGATTAGTTCTCCATCCCATCCTTCAACAAACATGCACTTATGTTCCCCTAAACTTTGCCATTCCCTTTCCCCTCTCCTACCTGCCCCTTCCATCAGTAAGCCTCATCCCTCTGACTGGGTCTCCCCCCTATCAGGAGGTAAACCCCCCAGATCAATTGCATGGCTACCACTCAGCAGACAGTGTCTCCCATTCTCCAGACCATTGGATTCCAGCTGTTGTGAGGTGACTTGTGGGCAAATGGCCAACACCATACTTACCCGGAGCAGATGATGTGTGGATTGGTCCAGCTCTTTACCAGGCTGTCCAATCCCAGGCCAGACGACTGAATGGTCTGCAAGCTTAAGCTTGTGCCTGTTCACTGTTTTGCCTATCACTGTCAACAGTGTCTACATCTACAGCATCTTCACTCAAGATTTTGTAGGCAGTTTCTCAAAGTTCCTACTGTAGTGGCCTCATACAGTATTTGCCCTTTTGTGCTTGACTAAATTCACTTAGTGTGGTCAATACATAATTTGATGTCAACTTGATAAATAGAGGGAAGGGGTGGAGTTTAGTCTGTCAATGATGTCTCAGCCTGATAATACCTCCTGAAGGGCATGACCTTCTCATGAGGATTGTGGGAACTTCTTTTTTATTCTTCCTGGATGTGGGTCCTACACTCTCTCTCCTTAATCATCCTGTTGAGGGGCCATGTGGAGACCATCACCGGTGTTAATATGCTTCTACTGGTTAAGACATTTTACCCAGCAGGCCGTGATCTTCCTGTAATCAGCACCATTGCATGTGCTGCTTGAGTCAGAAAAGGAATTTATGCACTAAAATTAGACAGATGGGCTAATATTGATCTAGACTGATTGTCTCTGGATTTGTTTCTTTAGTCAACCGGGACTAAGACAATCAGCATAATATAGTCCAGATATCTCCAGTAGCTGATGTGCTTCATGATTTCACCATTGATTTATAGGGATGTGCAGTAATTCCATTGTGCGTATGTATCAGAGTTTTTTCAATCCACTCTTCTATTGATGGTAATTTAGGGTTCTTCTAGATTTTTTTTATTATGAACTGTACTGCAAGGAACATGAGGAAGCAAGCATCTGTCCATGATCTGTTTATTACTTCTTTGGGGAATTGCTGGATCATATGGTAAGCCATCTGTTTTAGGTATCACCATTTCGCCTTCCACAGTGATTATATGTATTTACAAGTACACCAGCATCTTCAGTGTATTTCTTATAGTTTCTCACATTTGGTTTCTTTCAGCAATTTTCTTTCGTGTACTCTTTAAGAATTATTCTCATCTCATTTTAAAGGTATTTGCATTCAAAACAAATGCACAAGTCTAGTTATAAAAGAAATATTTCAATTATTGGTTTTTCTAGAAATGTAGTATGCATTTAATCAAATCACTTTCTTATATTTAAAATTGTGAACAAGATATTAAACAAAAACTTCGGTACATTCAATGGTTTCTATGATTGAAAAACATTTTCTTCTCTCTGTTTCACTCTACTACCGCTGTTATAGTTTCATAACTTGGTGTAAACTGGAGATTATTAAGATTGAAGGGGTAGCGTTCAGTCTGTCAATTGGCACAGCTTGATGACATCACTTGAGGCCAGACTGCTTGTCTTCATTCTGACAAGCCACGTGAAGACAGGCTGACGACAGCCGAAACCTCAGACCTAGAAAAGCCAAGTGGAGATCCCTGGCAGTGCTGAGATACTTAAAACACCACAGGATCCACAAAACTTTCCACTACTGGCTGCACTTGAGTTAGAACAGGAAACTATACCCTGGCATCAGACATATGGGCTGAAATCAGACTTATGAACATTATCTGGACTAGGATGATTTCTTAATGTACAATTATGCATTGATATAAAGTTCTCTATTACAGATATATAAGTGGCTATAAATTTGTTTCTCTAGTCAACCAAGTGTAAAGTGACCAGATTTTAAGTGGGACACCATTAACCGGGGGTGTGGGGTGGGTACTTGATTAAAAGTTTGGTCTATATGGAGCAAGAAAGATTTTCATAGAATGCAAAAATAGCATTGTAATATATTTATCCTAATTTTAAAATACCACAGGATATTTTTAAATTGTTAAAAAGCAGGATATCTGGTCACTATAAGATTGTCATAGCATCTGAGTAAAAGCATCATGCTTCAAGTAATTGGCCCTACAAAATCCTAAAAAAAAATTATTTGCCTTTCCTATTTTATGACTCTGGTGTGGTGAAATTAGAGCTTTTCTTTTCAAAATTCACCAAATAAACATTTAAAAACATTATGATAACAAGAGCTTAACAATAAGTGAAGATCCTTCCAGTGATTCCATTCACTAAACATATAAAAATTAAGACTTGTCCTCAAGTAACAATAAATTGTCTTGATCTTTATCTCCATAATCAATACACATCTATAGAAGAGAATCAGCCCCCCCACCCCCACAATGATGGTGACTTCTGCCATAGCTTTGTTATAACTACTTTCGCAACAAAATCCTTCACTTACTTTTGCAACAAATAGTAATACATCATGTTGTGTTTTTGTTCTCTAAGAGGATTATAACTATGTATTAATATATGTAATATAACATTGTGACTTCAAATTGATTATTTCTATTAGAATTGAATTTTGATTATGTGACATATATCACATTAGCATATAGTCACTGTTTACTTTTAATCTGAAATTTCCAAGTAATTTCCTCTGTGCAAGCAGAAATATTATATATGTCAATATACTAGGCAGTGACATTTGATTTTATTGCCTCTTTCAGTCCATGGATATAGGAAATTATTTACATCTGTCTATTAATCAAAAGATTGACAGTTTCTGGCTGAGCCCCAGTGGCGTAGTGGTTGTGCACAGGGCTGCGGCCCACTTTCATTCCAGCTCCACAAGAGCAAAGGCTGGGTCTCTTACTCCCATGACCAGAGGGCAGTGATGCCTAAAAAAATTAAATAAATAAAAATAAAAAGATTGACAGTTTCAATCAATATTATTTCAGAAGAAAAACTTGATGACTACTGTATTAGGCAGGGTTCTCTAGAGAAACAAAACCAGAACACAAGTGATGATAGATAGATGATAGATAGATAGATAGATAGATAGATAGAAAGGAAGAAGATAGTGGATAGATAGATTTGTACAATGAGAAGGAATATAGCACACAATTAATCCACGCAGATGTACAAATGGCTTGGTTCAACTCATTGTTTTGGAAAGTTAATATACAAAGGTAATTCAACTCACACAGGCCATTCACATCCAAGATCAAGGAACAGACAGCAGAGTCTACTCTCAGGGAACTCTGCCATCTGGCCAGGAGGCTGCAGAGAGCAAGGAGAGGCAGCAACAGTCAGTAGCATGGTAGCTAAGCAAAGCTGGTTCTGAAGGGATCTCTACATCAGATGATGTATTGGACAGTGACAGGATCTTGCAGCCTCAAGATTCCCCAGCCTGGAACTCAAGAGATGTACACACCAACCGTATGGCAAAGCAGGCTTCAAAAAGAACCTCGTGCTCTGGTAACATGATCTGTGGGTTGGCTCAGCACGTGGTTGAGGCAAAGAACTAGCTCAAGTAGCTATCATCAGAGAGAAGAGGGATAGGAAGATGGTGTCAGAAAGTATTGATCTTGGTTGTCCTCCAATCAAGTTGCAACCCCATTAAATTCCATCCAAATGTTCCTAGTTGGCACAATAAAGGAGCCTGAGGCTCTTTTGATATCTGCTTTGTGACACTGTGCTGCTTTGTGACAACTTGATATTGTGCTTTTCTTTCCAGAAAGGAATTCAAAAAAAATTTTCATCTTATAAGACAAAGGGGATCCAGTTTTTCTAAACTGTAAGATAATATAACTCCTTAATAATAAAATAAGGTAAAATGATATAAAAATAAGAACCATTGACTAAATTTTGACTCACAGCAATTCTGTAGGGCAAAATAAAACTACTCTTATGGGTTTCTGATACTGTAACTCTTTACAGGAGAAGAAAGTCTCATCTTTGGACAAAGGTGATGGGAAAATTGTAATTGTCCATTACTTACCCTCGGCGTTGTTTTGAGAAACACTTTTTGTGCTGTCAGGTAAGCACTGAACTACGAACCACATGTCCTGTTGTTCAAGCTCACCAAATTCTCTACAGCAGAAAGATGTCTACTGCTATGAAAATTTACAACCTCAGACTCTCCATACAGGATCATGATGAATTAGAACTGGCTTGATAGCGATGGTATTTGGAGGTTTGGTTTTGCCAAACTACTGGCAAACGCTTTTTCTTCACATAGACTTCTGCATTCTGTTTGTCCCTATAAGATTTTTGAGTCCTAAAACACAGAACATATCCCTTTACTAAATTATTAGAGCAGCGATTCTCAATGTAGGAGTTGACAGTTCTTTGGGGATAAAACAACCCTTTTATAGTGTTCACCCAATTCATATCAGTAGTAAAATTACAGCTATGAAGTAACAATGAAAATGATTTTATGGTTAGGGAGTTACCACAACATGCGGAACAGTATTAAAGGATTGCAGCATTAGGAAAGTTGAGAATCATTGTATTAGAGTACTAACTGATCACAGAGAATGTTCTTCTCACTCTAACCTAGCCATGTAATTTTCTTACTTCTTCTTCATCTGACCAACTGCTCCCTTCAAAGTTTATCCTGCTTACTATATAAAGAATAAGGCTTTATGACGTGACTTTGAGATTCTGACAGATTCAGAAATAAGAGTATTGGTGTATAGTTTTACAATAATGTTTATATCTACAAGTTCAGATATGTTTTACTTGGCAATTATAAATGAATATAGATGGCTGAAATAAAATCATCATGTATTATCATAGCTACCATAGTCCAAAGTTTAAATCTCTGTTACCTTGTGACTTAATAAATTAAACAGTATTTTTCAGACATAAGGATATCTGTGGTTTATCAAGTGTGAGATTATTTTAAAATTAGAATCCTATTCAATATTTTAAAAGCTTCTATGAGAAATTGAATTACCCATTAAATGAGCATTCATGTTCTCATAACTTTTGGGTATGAAACTAATGAGATATTCTTTCTGAAGTACTTTGGGGCTTACCTCATCTCCACACACTCACCATGTAGCCTGACTACCTGACCTTGCCTTATGCCATCAATTCAGGACTAAGATCAAGTACTAGACTTTCATCAGAGTCCAGTCACTTATGAAAGTCCAAAAAAAGGAGGGAGTATCCTCCCTGGGGGCAACTTTCAAAGCAATAGTAGTTGAGATAATGGTAGAAAAAGTTTCTCTCTTTCCTTCATGTTGGTGGGCTATTCCATTAATGTGAAGAAAAGAGATAATCTATCTGGAAATAGCCTAGCCAGAAATCCTCTGTGTCTGGGTCTCTTCATAAAAAAGTAGCTGACATAATAACACGCTACCTTAAACTTGCTTCTCCCTTGTCCTAACCTTCTCTGTTATTCTAGATATCTTGAGAATGCATCTTCCTTGATAGACCTGACATTCCCACAATGATACTATCACTAAATTATTACACTAGACTGTTTTCCAGGCAAAATAATAGTTAATCCTTGCCCTCATTAAACTTTTACTTTATTGAGGAAGACATATTATTAACCCATTTTTAAACAGATTATATCCATAATATTGTAGGTATATATGAGACTGTAAGAGTGATGTGAAAAATTTATTTTTATGGCTTTAGTTACTGACATGATTAAAGGACACTGAAGAAGGTTCCTGAGGAAAAATTGTTTGTAAACTGAAATCTGGTAATTATTTAGAAATTATCCTGAATAAGTAAAGGTCGTAGTGGAGGCAACACGTTTTAGAACTGCCAGAGACAGAGTAAAGTGTGTAAGATGCAAGGTAACCTACATTACAGATATAGAGGAGGAACCTTAAATGCAAATATGAGTGAAGAATGAGAGAATGAGAATATGAGAAACTGTTAAGATTAGTTAGGTCTCGCCTTTTGCATTATCTGACCAGACTAATACAGCACCAATGTTTTAAGAGATTTATTTTGAGGTTGTTAGAAGCTCTGGTGGTGTAGTGGTTTTGTGTTGGACTGAGATCTACCAGTTCAAAACCAGCAGGCACTCTATGGAAGAAAGACAGGGAGACTTTTACCTCCATAAAGCGTTAACAGTCTCCAAAACTCACAGGGAGAAATACTGCTTTGTCTTATAAGGTTGGCATCTACTGGATGGCAGTAGGTTTTTATTTCAACTTTTAAAATCTATGTTTTTTCTTTTACCATATTAACAATTAGGAGACTGTCTTATACCATTTTGGAGCTTGTCCAAGGTAATCAATCCTTTTCATTTTATTTTGGTTCTGTTTTGTTTACAACCCTATGCTTAAGTTAAAAATTAAGGCTAATATATTTTTTTTTCAATTTTATTTTATTTTTTTGGGCATCACTGCTCTCCGGTGGTCGGAGTAGGAGGCCCAGCCCCACTGCTGGAATTGAACCTCTGTCCCAGTGGGTCACAGTCCCGCACACAACCACTACACCACCGGGGCTCAGCCCTAACGCTAATATTTTTTAACACATTTCCTTTGTCATGAACCAAGTCTCTGAGAGGGCGTACTTTATGCTTTATAGTGAAACATACTTTTATAATAGACATTCTTTATTTTATACAGATTAAAATGCTGTACAATTTAAAGATGGTGATTATGTAGAAAATCTTTCCACATAATTTTTTTTTTATCTCATTCACTCTATTGGATTTTCATTCTGGCTATGCAAAGTAGGAATCTTAGAAAAATATGCTATGTTGTGAGAAAGCCTCACTTAGTTGTGTTAACATATCAGTAAGAGCAGGATCTGCAAGATGTCATTGTTCAATAAAACAAGCTCGGTGCCATAGACTCAGTTCTCACTCATAGCAATGCCATAGGACAGAAATGATTTGCGCCTATGAGTTTCTAAGATTGTAAATCTTTACGTGAGTAAAAATCAGCATCTTTCTCACAAGACAAGATACAAATAGAAGACACTGTCTTGGGAAAATTATAGCCAAAATGCTCCTTAGAGGCCAGGATTTTGAGACTTGTTCCCTCTCATGTTGGGCATTTGGGGAGAAAAGAGTCTCTGGACTAGACTCATGAAGCTCTGTAGATGGAAGGGGCAGCAAAAAGTTAAAAGGCATTCAGCAAGATGAATCGACACAGTAGCTCAGACTGAATAACAATTATGAGGTTTCCCTCTGCTGTGCAGACACAACTTGTCTAGGAGTCTGAACCAACTCGACGTACCTGAATGTGAACAGTTTCTCCACAAATTTAACTATTAGAATATAGAAAAGAGTTAGTAAAAATTGTTTGCTATTTTCATCCACTATGACAGTAATTATAAGTAAAATGATAAGATGTAGATGCAGAGTGTTAAAATTTTATCTTATAATCAAAGTAGATGATGGAAAATTTGTTCTTTATTTTTCAGAAATGGTTAATATTATTCATGCACTGATTAATAAGACAAATATGACTTAAAATAACAAGTGCTTTATGTAGGATTGAAAATGAGCAAGTAGTTAAATTTGTGACTATTTAAAAAAAATTAAACCAATTTAACTTAGAAGTACTTTCAGTTCTGCATTAAAGCATTTCACTAATTTCCCTAAACAAAAGAAATTACACCAGCGTTAGTTTCCTCAGACTGTCCTAATAAATTATCCCAAACTGAATGGTTTAATAAAGACAGAAATTCATTCTTTCAAGGTTCGGGAGACTAGCGGCCCAAGATCAAATGTGGACACTGCATGCTTTCTCTCAAGTTCTGAGAGAGAGTTCTCCTAGCTTCTTGTACTCTTTGGTGGTCCCCTCTGTTCCTTGCTATGCTCAGTGTGTTAGTTCAGGTAGTCTAGAGAAACAAATTCATAAACATACATATGGATATAAAGGAAAGATTTATATGCAAGAGGAATGGAACATTGAGAAAGTATCCCAACCCACTCTAGTCTAAAGTCATAAGTCCAATATTAGTCCATATGTCCGAGACCAGTTTAAATAGACTCCTTCTGACTCACATAGCATGTGCAATGACACCAGGACAATCACAGGACAGTGGGTGCATCCAGTGGCAGTAGAAGCATCCCAGCACTGGCAGGGGTCTGTCTCTCCATGGCTCCTCATTTCCAAGGCTCAGGGTCCATCAGCAATATCCATTGGTGGTAGAAGCATCTCAGCACTGGCAGGGCTCTCTCTGTGGCTTTTCTGGCAGCAGATGTCTGTTTCCAGCAAGGCAAGCCCATGTGGCTTCTCCTTCAGCTCCTCCAGGTTCCAGAACTCCGGATCTATCAGCATGAGACCATCCTGTCTTGTCAGTTGACCATCTCCAAGAGACCGAGTCTCTGGTCTCTCATCTCTATGTAGGAAATAGCGTGAGATTTCCCAGAATTCTCAGAGAAAGTCATGCCTGCACAGAGGTCTCATTGGCTATCTCCAGATTGACAGACTAGATTCCACCCCAAACTATTAGTCAAATTGGCACCAAAGTACATGACTGCCATACTCAGCACACCTCTAATCTCAACCTTTATTTACGTTGACTTCACTTCATTCTCTTTGGGTCTTCCCCTTCACATGGCATTGCATATATGTACTTATTTACATATGTTGCTTATTTATTTATATTAGTTGTTAATTCCAGTCTTTGTGTTTTCTTCTTTTATGTGGGAACTAGTCAAATTGGATTAGGCTCCAGTATGGGCTTACTTTGACTAAATAAATATTCAAAGACACTCTTTACAAACAAACTTAATAAATTATTCAATAATACTTCTAACAATAAAGACAATTCTTTAGTCTCTGACCCTAGCCACTGGATATCCATAGAGTTTCTGCACCCAGAGACTTTCATTACATAGGTCAGTTTTATTAAATTATCCAACCTCTCCTGGGGTGACCAGATATTTGGTGATAGGGCCAACCTCCATCTGAATCACTTTATCATATTCTGATAGATGTATGTCTTCTGGGGAAATTTTTCAGTCACTGGGGATTTTAGAGGTTATCTCTCAGGAACAAAGGACAAATATTCACTTCTTTGGTAATGTTGGTCCCAGAGTCACAGTCATATGTACTTGGACTTAATAGTTTGAGCACTATTCAGGATGAGAATGGGAATACAACTCAACTTATAATAACAGCCCTAGCCTGATAATTATTTGGGTAACAACTTTGAATATTGATAATGCTATGTTATAATCTTATAAATAGTTTTTTATGTTGAAGTATGTCATCCATGTCTGTACTTTCAGTTACTTTGAGCTCAAAAGGATAATAAAATAACTGAAGCAATAAATAATCACATTTCATGGTGAAAATATTTCTGTCTTTATAAAAAGACAGATTTTATAAAACTGATGATGAAATTTATAACCTAGCCCAAGTCCAATATTTTCATGGCACAAACAGCAGCAATAGAGAGCTATTGTTATTTAGAGTACATAGAACTGTAGTCGAGTTTCAGAAATGTCCCCACATAGTTATTGAGCCATGAACAGGGGCAGGACTGAAGAAAATGGGCACATAAAATTATGGAATCTATTTGGTGGTTTTTGAATTGAAATTCCCCATTGTTCCAGTGAGCAAAATGAGGCCAGCTTGATCTACCTGAGCATATGGAACCAGAACTCTCAGTTTCAATATACTAAATTAATAGTGATTCCCCTTCATTAGCATGACAATTAATAAACTGTTATCAAGAAAGAGCTTCCCTTCTGTTCCTCCTTCCTTTTCTTTTTCTGCCTCTACATATTCTTTCCTTCTTCCCTACTTTGATCAGCATATTTTACTGAAAGACATGTTTCAAAAGAAGTTGAACATGAAATGAAACAAACCCAGAAGTATTTGAAGAGTTTGTTTCCAATTGGGGGAAATTAGACAAACCATGAAGACAATTCAAAGACAAAATGAATGCACACTGTTTTAGTTGTATAAGCAGTTATTAAATAGATGTACTGGATTTTTCCTGAGAATGGATTCCTATTTAACAATCAATTTAGTAAATTAATCAATTCTTCAAAGCATAAAAATTAAAAGTATGTTGTGAATGCTGAAGCTTTTAATATAATACTATGCATAGTAGATAATTATTGAACAATTTTATAGAAATCTTTTATATATTTTATACAGTAAAAAGACTTAAATACTGGGTCAAATGTTATTAAAGCAATACCAAATCTATACTAAGAAGAGTATACGCTGGCACAAAGAAAGGAAGATCAGTATGATATATTGCACCCATTTTAAAACAGGGCAACCCCACGTGTGTTAGAGTATAATTGTGCTCTATTGAATTGCTAGTGGCACTTGTAAAAACTGTTTTATTGGTATATAACTTACACATCATATAATTCAATAGTTCAATCCCATCAAAAAGAGTTGTAAATCATCATCACAATCTTTAGAATTTTCTCTGGATGAACTCAAACAGCCCAGTTTCCAATTAATGCCCAAAGCATATTAGCTCAACACTGGAAAATTCCCTTTAAAAATAGTAAAGTAGCATGAACTACTCAAAGAACGAAGTGACCTTTCTTGGAAAAAAATACAGTCAGAGTGCACCGTAGAGACTAGGATGGCAAGAATGTGTCCTACATTTTTTGGACATGTTGTCAGGAGAGAGCAGCCCCTGAAGAAGGACATCCTGTTTGGTCCATTAGAGGGGCAGTAAAGGAGATGCATGGATGTCTTGGCAGCAACAATGGGCCCCAGAATAGGAACCATCCTGAACATGCTGTAAGAGCAGACGGTGTTTCATTCTGCTGCTCATAGGGTCATTATGGGTCAGAACTGATTGCACAGCACCTAACAACCATAGCAAACATTATGTAATTGGCTGCATATGGAGAGTTAGCGTGAGTCAGAAATGACACTATCAATAATGACAATGACACTAACAACAACAAAATTTGGAGCCTTTTTTGCATATAAAAACGTATTCAAACAAATTTTGACATTAGTGCATAAGTTGTTTTTCCCACAAAACAATGAATATAGTGTTATATCTCTATGAACACACAAAGGAATAACCTCAGCAAAGTCATTTCTCCCAAATTATACAAGTGGTAATTGGCAGGCAACCTCACATCTAGTCGTTCTCATTTTCATGTGGGGCTCTTCCTATATTTGTTGCCTCATTACAGCTCATCTACTTGCCAGTGAAATTAGTAGCCTTAAAGAGGGTTATTCAATCTCTCACAGAATTTTTTTCCCAGAAAAGAATTTTACACACAATAAAGAAAGTACCAAATAGCAGTTAGAAATTTTAGTTATTAGAATTGGGGAAAAAAATCTTAGTCACTCAACCCAACAACCTGGACATCTAAAATAATCATTTTCCTCCTATAGCTTGTACTAAACCATGCCCTTATTTATAGCATCAATACCTATTAAGTTAATTTCTGCCTTTTAGTTCACATTGCTTTCATTTGATTCTCATTACTTCTCTACTACTGAAGCAGTAGATTCAATTCAGACATGGGAGTCCTGAGGATGAGTAAACAAGTTAAATATGTTACAGATGAGTTCTGTGTGTTGATATGTATCCTATTTGGCAACCATGTGGCCTTTTCAGGTGATGTACATATATGAGTTTCCAAATGTTTAAATAAAAAAATAAAGTGAAAAATAGCATCTCTGCTTTGAATACTGGGATGGCTAATAGATATGGAAGTTACTGAATGCTCCATTGGAACCCACACCTTTAGTTTATGAAATTCTAAAGATTAAGGTTCATTATGGATTATAGAAACAAGGCATAAATTCTGTAATGTCCACTTATTATATTCCAAAGTTAATAATCTAGAATTATAATGTAAAATCATAAAAAATATTTCAAGCAGAAGGTGGAGATGACAACATGTATATTCTATAAAATAGAAACTATATATTTGAACAAACTGATGATGCACTGGAAGCACTTTCTCTTGTGTGCCAGGAAATTTGAAAGATAACTACTTGGCCAACTGAGAAGAAGGGATACCCCATTCCAAAGAAAGGAGACTCAACAGAATGCTCAAATGATAGAACAGTGTCATTGATATCAAATGCAAGTAAAATTTTGCTGAAGATTGTCCAATAAAAGTTACAACCATGACAGGAAAATTCCAGAGCTTCAGTCTGGCTTCAGGAGAGGAAATGGAATAAGGGATAACATTGTTGATGTCACCAAACAGATCTTGGTTCAAAGCAGAGAATGACAGAGATATTTACTTGAGTTTTTTTTTTATTATGTCAATACATTCTACTGTGTAGATCATAACAAACTATGTGTAACTTTGAGAAGAATGGTAATTCTGTAACACTTCATTGTGCTCATAAAAACTGACATGTGGATCAAGAGGTAGTTGTGTGAACAGAATAAGGAAATAGTGAATTTTAAAATCAGAAAGGTGTGTGCCAGGGTCATATCTTATCACCATATTTACTCATCTGTCAGCTGAGAAAACAATCAGAAAAGATGGACTATATGAAGAAGAATGTACCATCAGTATTGGAGGAATATTTATTCATAACCTGGGGTATGCAGATGGCCCAAAAGTGAGGAGGACTTGAAGCACTTGCTGGAAAGCATCAAAGATCGCAGCCTTCAGTGTGGATATGACTCAATGTAAAGATCAAAGTTTTCATAACTGGACAAATAGGTAAACATTTGATAAAGCTGGAAAATGTTGAAACTAACAAGGATTTTGTCTTGACTGAATCCACAATCAGTGCTCATGGAAGCAGCAGTCAAGAGATGAAAAGAAGTCTTGTACTTGGTAACTCTGCTGCACAAGATCTCTTTAGAATATTGAAAAGCAAGGACATAACTTTGAGGACTAAGGTGCCATCCAAATAATGGTACTTACCTTAGCACATATGCATATGAAGTTGGACATTGAATAATGAAGTTTGAAGATTTACTTGTGGAACTGGAGAAGAATATTGAGTAGGTCATAGATGACTGAAGGACAAAGAGGTCTGACTTAAAGAAGTACAGCCAGTGATTCTTAGAGGCAAAAATGGAAAGTTGTTGCCTTACATTCGTGGGACATGCTGTCAGGAGAGGCCAGTCTCTGAATAAGGCATCAGGCTTGGTAAAATGGAGGAGAAATGATCAGGAGAAAGTCCCTCAAGGAAGTGGATTGAGAAGGTGCTTGCAAAAATGGCTTAAACATATAAACAATTGTGAAAATGTTGAAAGTCTAGGAAGCGTTTTAGTTCTGCTCATCCTATAGTTGCTAAGGGTAGGCACCTAACAACAGCAATGGTGTAGTGGTTCTGTGTGGGGTTGTTAATTTCAAGGTCCAAAGTTCAAAGTCACCATCTGCTCCCAAAGAGGAGACTTTCTGTTCCTATAAATTGTCACAATCTCAGGAAACCACAGAAGCACTGAGAGTCAGAATCAACTTGATGGCAGTGATTTTAAGATTCACACCCTCCAGCAAAGTAGCATTAAAATGCATCCTAACGAAATACTGTGAACAAATATTCTAAAACTGTATCATAAGCACAGAGTGCATGATCTATAATGCATCACAAAATGGATTATGGTGAACAAGTAAATGACCAGAGGAGCCATATGAAATAATCAGCTATGTTCAACATGAGACAAAGTTTTGTCATCCTCACTTTTTTTTAACCTTTGGATGACATAATTTAATTTTATTCTTCACAATTACTTAAACATAAATTTATTTTGAGTATGTGAATACTAATAACAAAATAATTTTGGAAAATCATTCTACATTGAATTACAACATTATTTAATCATCCTCACTTCTAAGAAGAATTTTGTCTATATGTCTCCCAAGGCAAATGTATGTGTTCTTCTGCTTTTCCTTGGTACAATCAATATTCTTCGACTAAACCATAACTCAAATGTATCAATTTTTCTGAGGTAATGCATATGAGGTAATTAGAAATATCTTGTCTAGGGTTAGGCACAATTATGCATCCTCTTCATTATGTTAGTGAGATTTTATACAGCAGATTTGCCTAATAATTTGCCCAATGTTTGATTCCTTGTCAGCTCATTTCAGTAGCAGTGCTTGCATTAGCAAAATGAAATTCTTGAAGACATCGTTGTATTCTCCGTTTATGATGAAAGCTGTCTATTGGGACATCTGTAGGGGCTTTTGCTTTTGTGAGTTTCAGTCCATACGTACAGTTGCAGTCTTAGATTTTTTTTGATAAGCAAGTGCTTCAAGTCTCTTTACTTTGAGTAAGGAGCAGGGGGTGTCATCTATATATTCAGGTTATTAATAAGCAAATTTAATGCCACATTCTTCATGTACTCCAATTTCTCCGTACATTTTCTTAGACTATAGATTGAATAAATATAGAAAAAGGATACAACCCTGCCAAAACTCATCCTGATTTTTTAAAAAATATGGAATGCTTCACAAATTGCATGTCATCCTTGCGTAGGGACCATGCTAATCTTCTCTTTATCATTCCAATTTTAGTATATGTGCTGCCAAAGCGAGTACCTCATCCTGATTTTAAAGCACGCAACATTCCCTTATTTTGTTTGTTCTCATGTCTGCCTTTTTGCCTACTTATGGGATTGGATGAAGACATGAAATATCTGGCATTCCCATTCCTGTCAGTGTTACCCAGGGTTTGCTGTGATCCTCACAGTAAAATATCTTTTAATTGTCATGAACACACACAAGTTAACATCTTGGTATTCTCTGCTTTCAGCCGAAAGCCATCAGATGTCCGCAATGATACCTCCGTGCCATGTCCTCTTCTAAATACAGCTTGCATTTCTGGCAGCAGGCATGGTGTGTGCCTTATCTTCCACAATATATTACTTAAGTGGTATTAAAAAGATTGCTCTGAACTTTCTGTATTTTATTTGTCTTTCTTAGCGATAGGTATAAAGACGCAACTGCCAACTGGTTGGCAAAGCAATTGTTTTCCACATTTCTTGTCATTGACTAGTAAGTGCTTCCAGCCTATTGACAGCTAGTTGAAATTATCTGACGCCTTGTTTTCTGCTAATAACTTTACTGCAGCTATAAACCTTATTTAACTATGATAGACTCTTGATCATAGACTCCCTCTTGAAATGATGAATGTCTACCAATTATTTTTGGTTCAGTCACTGTTTTCCTTCCATGTTATTTTTATGCTTTCTGCATCACTCAATATTTTGCCTATGAATCCTTCAGAATTGCAACTTGAGGCTGAATTTTTTTCATCAATTATTTTAGCTTGAATTATGTTTGAGAATGCTGTTCCTTTATTACTTTCTAACTCTTGGTCTTTGCCTACATCATAATATTCTCTTTATATTGTCTCTCAGATGTTCAACTATTTCACTTAAACTTATTTTTTTTTCCAATTTGCTTTAGCTACTCTACATTCAAGAGCAATGTTAGGATTTCTTCTTTGGTTTTTTCTCTATTTCTTATGTGTTAATGACCTTTTGCCCTGTCAAGGTAAAACGTTCTTGCTGTGGTCTCATAGCTCATCAGGTCTTCTGTTATTAGTGTTCACTGAGTCAATTCTATTCTGCATATGTTGTCTCTATTCAGAGGTGATATATTCAAGATTATATTGTAACTCTAGAGGAATTATTTCAACTTTTATCAGATTCAACCTGAATTTGCACCTGGCAGTTAATGACTTGTTCTACAGTTGGCCCCTGGCCAAGTTTGATATGTGATTTTGAACCTTTCCTAAGTGAAAGTGTTACCATATTAAAGAATAAACCATGTTCAAGGAGAGTAGCCTGCAGCATGTTTACATAGGATTAGTAAAAATAAAAAAAATGGAAGATAAAATTGTTGCCATACAAATTTTGCTAACGCCACCATGATCCAACGGAAATTCATACCATAGTGATAAGGAAACTTTTTTGAAGTTCATGTCAAGATGGTGGTAGGGGAATATGTATGTCTCCAAGAAGACAATTATGTTGTTAGGGAAATAGGTATGAGCAACCTCCCACTGGGGAAAAAAATCGTAACAAAGCTTACATAGAACCTAAGGTGTGAGCATGTGGGTATTGAGCCCTTGGTGACGTAAGCCATGTACGGGACCTTAGACTCTGTTCCTTTGTGTCACACCAGAAGAACTCAATGTGGAAATCCTACAACATGAAATGGGCTTTACTTTAATCTCTTCTGTAGCCCTTGGACTGAAGACTCCAACTTCCTAGTGTGACAGGAAGCAGATTTCCTCTATTCCAAGGTTAGTAATGGGCTAACGATGGACTTTTGGTACTTACCTCCCGCCTTGATGAAACTCAATGAACCGTGCTTTTGAAACTACAATATAGTTACTATATAATGTCCTCCTTGTTTCATTATGACATGTATTAATCTGCTTGAGATAATTCTGTAATAGTGAATGGATATAATTGAAAGTATTGCCCTATTACCGACCCTCATTGTTTGGGTAAATAGTGTTCAGTAACTTAAGAGTTTAATCTACACAAGTCAGACATTCATGCATTGTTGCTCATAACTGACCTATACTATATAATTTCCTTTTTTCAGCAATGTCTCAAATTCTACACCATTATATAAACTAATTATCAGTGTTTAATGATTACTCATTGGGCTAGGTGAGGATTTAAAATACACAAGTCAGCTCCTTAAGACAAGGGTAAGACTTTCTGCTTCTGTAAATATTTACACTTTTGGAAACACACAGAGAGAGTTCTACCCTGTTTGATATGGTCACCATGAATTATCATTGACTCAATGATGGTAGCAGTGATGCTGCAGGGGGATTATGGACAATGTTCTGCAACATAAAATGACAACAACGCCTTTACAATGAACCAGAAACTATAGATGCTTGAATAGATTTCAGGCTTGCACTTAAATCTAGTTTCAATCTAAGAACAGAATGACTTTATGCTTCAGGAAGATGGTTGATAATGTTCTCTTATAATAAAACAACAGAGATGTCTCAAAGAAGAACCAGGGGCATTTATAAGGCATAGATATAAGAATGGATTTGGGGTTCACACTGAATCTTACACCCCCACCTCAGAATAAGAAGTTCTTAAAACATGAACCTGCTTGTTACTTACACTTACAAAGAGGTTATGAAAAATATGAGTGCTACAACTAAATATTCTGTAGAGATTAGATGGTGCTCAGCTATTAGGAAGAACAGAGTCTGTGCTCTTAAACATTAATCTTCAAATAAACAACCAAGTGAGCTGTTAATATGTCCACATGGAAGAAGCACACCAAGCTGTGCCATTCAAGGATTATAAATAATAAAGCATAAACCAAATGATAAAGTGTCGGGGTCTTAAAGACTTGAATATAAATGAGTGGCGCTTTAACACAGAAGCAGCAAAGCCCACATGGAAGAAGCACAACCAGTCTGTGTGATCAAGAGGGACCAGAGGGAGCAGGTATCAAGCGTTGAAGAACGTCGAATGAGGGGAGCAGGTATCAAGCATCGAATAAGGATACGAGCAGCATGGGGACCCACGGCCCACTTGTGGGCAATTGGTCACCTCCTTACATAGGAGTCACGGGGAGGAGGCAGGTCAATCAAGGTGCAGTGAGGCAGCGATGGAGCATACAACTTTCCTCTATTTCCTGAAGGCTTCTACCCCTCAACTATCATGGTCCCACTTCTGCCTTAAAAATCCAAGTGGACTCGAGAAGATACACTGATAGAGACAGAAGCTGAAGATATGGGGAACCCAGGACAGATGAGCCCCTCGGGGCCAGTGGTGAGCTTGGAATTACCGGATGGGTGGAGAGAAGCTGGAGTAGAGAGACTGGAGCCAAGTACAAGGATCCACACATAACCTTTTACCTGGAGGACAGACATTGGAGGAGTGGGCAAGGGGAGACGTCGGGCAGTATAAGATATGACAGAGCAATAATAATTTATAAAGCGCTGAGGGTTGTTCGGGGAGGAGGGAGCAGGGACAGAGGGGAAAGGATGGGAGACTGATATCATGAGCTCTAGTGGAAAAATGGATATTTGGAGAATGATGATGGAAGCAGACATGTGAAGATGCTTGGCACAGTATAATATATATTTATGTAATGTGGAAAACTATGAACAAACCCCCAATACAATGATTTTAATAAATTAAAAAACATATATACAAAAGGAGGGAATGGTGTCAGGGTTTACAGTGTGACCAACTGGTTTGCAGCAGGTTATGGATGACAGTGGAAGCTGCAAGTCCAGTTGTAGGGTCCACACATGGATGAAACCTCCAGTGAATCCCCTCTGATCATTGTTGAAGGATGCAAATATCCTTACTAGCAGAAAGCATTATAAAGTTCCTTATGATAATGTTGCTGTTATTATGAGGTTTCATTGTGACAGCTCGAAACCATAGCAACATTATGCACCAGAACAACCTGACAAGGCATAAATCCATGAAGGCAGCCACTCTGTCAATCCGTCTTGATGAGAGCCTTCTTCCCTTTTGCCATCCCTACATTTTATCAAATTTGGTGCCTTTCTCCAGGGACTGGTCTCTCCTGACAGAAAGACAAGTGTGGTCACCCTTGCCTCTAAAGGAGCACTCTGGCCTTACTTCTTCCAATACAGGTTGGTTTATTCTCTGAGAAGCAAACCCATGGTACTCTCAATATTCTTCTCCAGTACCATAATTCAAAAGCATTGATTTTTCTGTGAGCTGCCTTTTTAAATGCCTAACTTGAACATGCATTTGATGAAGTGATAGATATAGTTATATTAAGATGTACTATATTATTTGTTATTCTTTTTCAACCATTTCAACTTTGTATTAGTTTTTTTTTATTTATTTAAGTGTGCATTACTCCTGGTGTGATAAACCAGGGATGTGAGCAGCCTTACCACTAGGCAGAGTCAATTTGGAAGTGAATTATTGCAAGAGAGTTAGGGTTAAAATTTCACATCTCATAATTTCATTTCCCCTTTGACTGGATTTAAAGTTGTTCTGGTATTTGATATATTCTACTCTTTTTTCCATTAAGGGTTTTCTCTATTTTTCTTTGTTATTAGTGTCATTATTGTTAGTTTTACTTTTATTATTTGGCTTTTTATGTTTTTGGTATGTAAAATCCACAATAGATCACTGAACATAGAACATAACTGGCTTAATTGGGGGTTCTGGGGAATTATAGAGCTAGTAACAATGGGTGCAAGAAAGAAGAAAATGTTGTAAACTGGATTGTTCCAATGATTGTACAACTCTTCTTGAGATGAATGAAATGTTGAATTGTTTGATATGGGGATTATGTGCCAATGAAAGTATTAAAAGAAACATAAAATATCTCATAAAGGAAAGGCCATTAAAAAGACAGAAAAAATAGAAAAAATCAAAGTGGGTAACTGTCAGGAGAGTCAGTCCTTAACATATCATTGCAGGTCTTATAAGTGCAATTGTACAGTGACAGAAAATAAAGATTATAGTAAAGTTATAGAAAATATGAGAGATAAAAATACTGAAGTCAGACACATCTCCTGATAGCATGCTCACCTCCCAGATGGCCATGATCTCAACAGCCAGGTCCACACTCAGCTTGAGCAGGAAGCCAGGAACTGCAGAGCTCTGGAGAGAGCTGGGGAGAGCAGGAGGGAGCTGGAGGTAGCTCAAGTTTATTGCTAACCAAGGTTCATATATACTTTAGGGGGCATGATTACAGGTAACTACACATCACAGGGAGGTGATGTTCAATAGGCATAAGCATAACAGGAAGGGGACCAGCAAGGGGCATGCATGTGACAAGAAAGGCAGAAACTAACTTCATGATGGCTGCCCAAATTTGATCATCCTTGGATGGGCTTGGCCTCCCTGGCCTCCTATAAGGAAGTGAGACTATTAACCTTATCAGAAGGGAGTGGGCCCTATTTAGGGTGGGACAGACTCTATATATAGTCTGATTGCTCTAGATAACTGATAACCCTTAGGGAGAATAACCCCTGAGCTTCTTTGGTAGACCTCCAAGTGTATAGACATTTGCCATGTGTAGCAAATTGCTAAATTTGCATATATCTGGGGTAGATAACTTGGGAGATATTGTTCTGTTCCCCACAGATGAAGAGACTCTGAAACTGACTGTTAAGCATAAAGTATCCAAAGTAAATAGAAGAAATAATGAAGTCAATTAGCTGAACAGATAATTTCAAGGGGCAGCTCTAGAAGACAAAGTAAAACATTATAATGAAATGTACAAAGACCTAGATTTAGAACACCAAATAAGTAAGAATATGCTCAGCATATCTCAAACTGAAAGAACTGAAGAAAATGTCAGAGGCCTAAAACCATATTGCATATGAATGAGATAGTGTGGTAGTTACATAATTTTATGTTGACTTGAAAAATAACTGTCAGAGTGAAGTCTAATCTGTCAATCTGGTCACAACCTGATAATGATTTCTTGTGAAAAGATGGCCTTCTCAGGAGGATTCTGGGAATTTCTTCTCTTTCTGCCTGGAGGTAGGCCATACTCTCTCTTTGCCTCACTTTCCTGTTGAAGAGCTACACTTAGAGAGCAAGAGGAGCAAAGTGAAGAATCCATACCAGCACTGAGATGTTTCAAATGCCATTGGATTCACAAGACATAGCAACCCTCAAACTGTGATCTATCTGTATTTCGTATCATAACATGTGACTGTGTGAGTCTGAAGAGAGATGTATGCACTGGTATTGGACTTCTGAGTACTTATCAGACTTGATCTGGACTGGATGGGGATGTTTCCTTAATGTACAATTGCTCTTTGATATCAAGCTCGCTCTTACACATATATGAGTTTGGATAAAGAATTGAATATGACTGTTTTAAGAATTGAGTTTAGGATCTGTGTAGACTAGGATTATATTGATTTGTTCTACCTAATTTTATTGATATACTGTGTTACAGAAATAATCATTGGGAAGTTTGAAATCCCAATACTTTAGACTCTTAATTGGTTCTGTTAAATGGTTATAGGTCAGGAAGGGCCTGCAAAAAAAAAATGCTTAGAAAAGGTTAAGCCCCAACAAGTACCTTGGGTGCTAAGGATATTTACATTTTCAAAGATTTGCACTCTAACTGTTGACAGACTGAAGGGAAAAATAAAAAGAAAAGGGAGCTGGTCTGGCTTTTTGAATTTTGAACTAGTACTTTGCTCCAGAAGCTGGAAAAATCAGGAGCCATGAAGGAAGTCTCCTCTCTAGGACTGATAGTTAAAGTGAGCCTGATGGCAGCCTTAGATGCTTGTTAGGTGACCACCTGGATCCTCTTTTTGAGTGAGATGGTTGAGTCTGGTTACCGACTCCTGTGGACCAAGTTCACAGGTACTAGAGGATGGATGAGAGGGCGTTGTCTGGTCTGAAGTTTACAGAGTTGGACAGAACCTGAGCTTATGGAATGACCTAGCCCAAGGAGGCTAGGGTTGTTAAGAATTTGGGAAGGGGCCATGGTTCAGTGGTTAGGCAGTGAATGGGTACCATATAGCGGCAAGCATTGAGTTGACTAGAACCCAACCATATGAAAATAGGTTTATTGGTTTATAATCGGGGGAGTGGAGTGGTGGAAAAGGATAAGCGCATATAGTAGCAATCTTATGAACTTTTATGGGTAGAAGAAGAAAATATGATCATGGAATAGAAGTGCAGCAATTGTTAGACATTGAATATTTTTTTATTTTGCTCACTTCGTGAATATTATGTGTAAATGGGGCTGGCACATTTTCAGTTGTACACGTTTTAGTTTCATCCTGTTGGACAGAATCTTATTACTGCTTTGTTTTAAAATTATGAATGGCTGAAGACTTATGTAAAGGTGTCAGGTGAACTAGGAATGGTCTGTGGCAGTTGCATAATATAATGTCAACTTGAAGATATATAAAAGTGTAAAAGGTGGCGTTCAATCTGTCAGTCAGGGCACAGCCTACTAGTGCCTCCTTGTGGGCAGGGACTTCTCAAAAGGAAGGCGCAGGGAAACTCTCCTACAATCTCGGCCTTCTTGCTTGCTTACCCAGAGAGCTCCTGGAGCCCTGTGATTTTTTCCAATGACTTTGGATTCACACGGCTTGGCACTCTCTAGTCTGTGATCTTCCTGCCTTTTGCATCATTTCATGTGGCTGCATGAGTCTGAAGAGTAGCTTATGGACTCTCTTTTTTTAACATTCAGAAACAAACTTTATTGAAAAATGTAGTCAGGAAAAAAGTCATTATTGAAATTTGAACAGTACTATGAACAGTTATCTAGATCCTTGTTATCGTGCTCTGAACTTAATATGAGACCCATATTGTATTTTTAAAACTGGTACATTGAGTTTTTCTTTAAATTTAAAATGTTTTAAGTGATTAAATTTGAACAACATTGTAGACTGAGATTTATTTACTAATGAGTGCACAGAATTTAATATTTATTCTTTCAAAACTAATTGCAAAATCTTTAGAGGAACAAAATTTAATATAAAAATGTAATTATTCTTTACAATATAATGAGCACATTTAGCAGGCATATTTTTTCCATTTATAAATTAAATCTTTAATCCCAACAACTTTGTAAACCATATTACAAATAACAGCATAAAAACGATCTTGCACAGCAACCCCATTTTCCAAATATACTGTCAAAATTATCTTTCTATACACAGGAATCACAACCCATTTAAGACCTGAAGTAAAAGATTAACTCCTTAAACCCTACAGATTCTAACCCAACTAAGTTCTGCACATTGTTGAAGACAAGGACGGATTGTTAAAGCCTCGAGCTTATTGAGGCAGCTACTACTTACTTTTATGTGGTGGCTTCTCTGTTCTCTCAGCTGCTCTCAGAGACTGCTATTCAACTACAGGTACATCCTCTAACCCAGCCACAAACCCCCCCAAAAATGTTCTTCCTTCAACCTTTGCCTATTTTGTTTCCTCATTATTAAAACATTACAGTTTAGGAGGGTAAGATTTAGAGGGTATTTAGCAGTCTTATGCAAGACTAACTGAAATTCAATTTTGTGTATGTAAAGTAACAGAATTTTGGTATTGGACGCCTTATAAGATCCCTTTCAAATCAGAGAAGTACGTCTTCAAGTGTTGCTATTACAAGAGACAATAAACAAATGCAAACAGCTAAACATCTTTAAAATGCACCACGGCTTCTGAAGTTTGAAACAAAATGTGAACTTTCTGTACACTCCTGTCACATGATACTATTTCCTGTGCACACTACACTCTGCTTGCAACCCCATCTTATTTTCTTTCATTTGACCTCGATCGTCTATGAGACCTTGAGTAGGATCGGGATGGTTTGCAATTTCTCTCCCAAGAAAATGATCTCTCTCTTCTTCTATCTAGACAGGGACCTCCTCCGGCTGCAAGAGAAGCTTCTCCCCCTCAGAGATCTTCGGTAAGTTGAAAGACTTCTCCAATAATGATGGAGAAGGCTCATGATGGCTACGCTCAGACTTATGGATTTGAGTTGGACTGGGCTGGGATGTGTTCTTGATATATAATTACTTCTTAATATTATGTTCGCTCTTACACATATTTTCATGCCACTGAATTTGTTTCTCTGGTCTACTCAGCCTAATATATCATCTTTCATGAAGCATTTTATACTGTTTTGTATACTCAACTCTTGCTAGTAAATCATCATAAACTATATCACCTAACAAGAATAACTGTAACCTAAGAAATACTGGCTCCGCAGATGTCACATGGGTAGTTTTCACCCCTCTGAATTGGTATCTCTAAAGGTATTAAGAATCAAGCATTCCCTCATGAAATTTCCATTTAAAAATTTATAGTAGACCACACATTTTCTCTAGGACTGACAAGAATGGTGTTATTCAGCTGACTGACTATATGTGTTGGCAGAAATTAGACTGACTCAAATGACCTATTAAAGCAAACTGTAGATTACATTTTGAGGATGTTTAAAAATCTATGTGTAATTCAGACTAACCTATTGTAGATTACAGTTTACAGGGTTCTGTTTTTATTTCCTTCAAATTAAATATTAATTATCACACACATAGTTTGTTTAGTGGTTATTGACTTGGATTTACCCTTTCAGTGACAAGGTAATTATTCTTACTCATTAAACTGGAGTGTTTTTAGCACTTACTATTTAAGTTTATAATTTAGGCATGCATTCTGATTCACTATTACATTTCCTGACAGCATCAGTCAAGTTTTCCTAAGATGCGATAAAATCAAATGCATAATCTGTGGATCATTTGAAGAATACCTTTTATATTTAAAAGACACACAAATGGGTGATGTGATAAATTGTATCCCAATATTACTAGAAAATATCTCTAGTAGAAAATAAATGTGACTCTTACAAGATATTTTTGACATTTTCTGCAAACTGTATTTATATAGTTAGCTGCGTTCAATGTAGTTTTGTTAAGATACAGTAAAGCAATTTGCTGGATCCCTTATAAATAAATTCAGGGGGAAAAGCCATCACAAAACCTTGCCAGAATCTAAGCCACATAAGGGATACTCCATCAAAATATGGTTCAGAAAAAGTATCCTTGTTTTGACCATTACTCTCTTTGTGCCCTTTGTCCTTACAGAAGCCACATCTTTTCTGCATATGCCCTTTCTTGGCTCTTTCCTTTCATGTTAGAAATAGGCCTATTTATTTTTCCTTGGGAAACTTTGTCTTAGAAAATAAATAGGTTTGGGAAATGGGGTTGAAAATGGGTTTCGAAAAATGAACCTATTAATTTTGTAATAGAATTTAATCCCAAGAAAAATTCAGGAACACTTCTAAGTAACTAAAAGCAAATACATAAAATGAAAAATTAAAAAAAAGATTAATCCATTTCACTATCTTTCTATCCATATCGTAATAGAATATAATAATTCAAATGAAACTGAAATGGAGGAAATTTTGCATGGGCAAAAAAGTAGACCATGGAGAGATGCATAAAGAAGTATAATTTAGAATATTTTCTATATAAACTATAACTAGAATTAGTATAAACCTCACACCCAGTTCTGTCATGAAGGGGATTCTGACTCATAGAAATCCTATAAAACAGGGTAGAACTGCCCCAGGGACTTTTAAAACTGTAAGTCTTTATAGGAGTAGAAAACTTCATTTTTCTCTCTCAGAGCCATTGTTGATATCAAGTTGTTAACCTTGTGTTTAGCTGCCATATACACAACCCATTGTATAGCTAGGATTAAAGGAATCATGAAGGACCAATTTCTGGTCTTAATTTATAAGTTTGGAAATTGAATAAAAAGTACCCAATTCAATACTAACTTTCTGTTGTGGTCCTTGAGAGATGAGCCATCCATTCTGATTCATGACGACCCGACATTTACAGAGTATAGAACTTCTAATTAGGACTTTAAGGCTCTGGGCAGTGAATCTCCAGGTGCATCTTTCAAATATCTTCTCATGGGTTTGAGTTACCGACCCTCAACAATCTTCCACCTAGCACTTGTGTTCTTAATTTTTTGTGCCTTCCAGAGAATCAACACACATACAAATCCAGTTCTAATTCCAAGGAACAATATCAGGAGCAAGCATACAATTACACATCATCTTTAAAAAATGCTTGTTATTGTACTTGCCCTTTTCCAATATTTGGCCAATATGTATGTGTCATTCAAATAGCTAAGGATAAAGACAGTTGATTGTATCCTGAAAAAATTTGTGCATTGTCCTGTTTAATCTCAGCCATTTTAGCAAACATGAGAAATATTTTGAAACTAGCCAATTTATTATTTTGTAATTTCATTTTTCAACCTCTATACTAATTAGAGATTGACTATGTAAAATCCATCATTTAGAGCAAGGGTAAATCAAGTCAGTTTTATTTCCTTCCTGTTTCCTATTTCTAGTTGTACATAATAGCTAAGAATCCACATTATAGCAGTGAGGAAAGAGAAGATGGTGTCCAGATAACTATGTCTCAAAGTTTAAAATATATTTAAATTTATATATAAATTATAATCATTGTTGTGATATAATTCTTATTAAATAGATTTGAGGTGGTACCTACAATTCTTCCTTAATTTTTAAAATTGAATTTGTGTGTTAAACATGAGATTGAAATAAGAGATATTTAAGATTAAAAATTCATATAGGATGAGCCCCGGGTGTCGTAAGTGGTTGAGTGTGTGACTGTGGCCTGCGGGCTTGGTGTTTCAAGTCCAGTGGCGGCTCTCAGAAGCAGCACTGGGTAGCTCCCACGACCACCAGAGGGCAGTGATGCCAAAAAAAAGAATAGAGTAAAAAATTCATACATATTTTGTTTCATGTTATTGATTACTTTACAATTCTACAATATAACATAATTTAACTAAGTTCCTGCCAATGTTTCTTATTTTTATTCATAATTCTTTCCTAGCCTTTTCTGCTCCTTCTTGTCTAGTCCAATAACTTTTTCTGATAATTTTGTGTATCTCTATAGTCTTACTACTTCCATTCTGTCTAATATTTGACATAAGTGAGCTGAAATGGACTGGTATTGGCCATTTTGAATTAGATAATCATATGGTTTAGAATAGTGGAAATAACAAATTAAAGAGGAATGACATCTCCTTGATCACTGAAAAGAATATTTTAAGATCTCTCTTGAAGTTGTGTGTGCTAATCTGGGTAGACTAGAGAAACAAATTTATGGAGACACTCATATAAGGGAGAGGTTTATATATAAGAGCAATTAAACATTGTGAAAACATCTCAACCCAGTCCATTCCAAGGTCATAAGTCTGCTATTAGCCTATATATCTCATACCAATCTATGGAGTGATCTTCAGACTTATGAAGCACATGCAATGAAGCCAAATGCAGAACAACCACAGGCCAATGGTAGAAAGTCTTTGGATCCAGTGGCATTGTAAGTATCTCAGCATTAGCAGGGGTCTCTGTGTGGCTTCTCAGGCTTCAGAGGTCTGGTTGCTTTCAAGTGGCTTGTCCATCTCTGGGCACTAGTGTCTTGTCAGTTGCAATGTCTTGCTGGGAGCCAGTCTTTTCAGTCAAGTGTCTCCAAGGGAGTGGCAAGAGAGAGAGAAAGGTGGTGCCTTCCACCTCCAAGGAGGAAAATACTAGATTCCCTAGAATTCCCAAGAGCAAACCAAGCCCACACAGGGGTCTCATTGGCTATCTCCAGATTGACAGACTAGACTCAACCCCTACACTCTTAATCCTCAAATTGACACCAGATTAGGTGACTACTACATTGTCTGTTATATGATATTAGATTTATAATATGTTATCTATAAATCTATAAGGAATATTTGTTAATACAACTTATTTAAACTTAGAAGATGAATAAATAAAATCCTGAAGAATATTACCAACTTTATTTTTCTGAAATTTCAAAAAAGATGCATTGATAATTGTTGTTGATGGGAGTTCAAACTTTGGAAAGAGAAACCAAAATTACCAGAAGTTAGAGTATATGGCCTTGGTGATAGAAATAAAGCTGGAGATCACATAATATAATTTTGCAATAGCAAGACCTTATTTATTGTGAATACATTCAAATGTGCTACATCTATAGGAAAAGACTATGGAGAAGCTCAATGTTATCAGTCATTGTGAAATAGACAATCAATTTTTCAGATTCAAGTTAAGATTAAATTGAAGAAAATGAAAACAAATCCACAAAAGTCAAAATATAATTTTAAGTGTTTCTCAAAAGAATTTAGATAGTATCTCAAGGACAGTTTTGATACATTAACTACTGACTGATGACCAGACATGTTGTGGTTTGAGATTAACTACATAATACATCAGACAATCAAAACATCATTTAAAAGGCAAGAAAGAGTTGAGCAGGAATAGATGGTTTGGGAAAGAAATATATAAAATATATATTTAAGTGTCTGAATCATTGCTGAAATGTAAATTCTGATTCTTTTCTCAGACTCTGGAATTTGAGGTGCCAAGGTATTACGAAGCAGGTTCCAGAAACAATGGCATGTCCAAGAAAACATGAAAGCCTGGTCACGACTGATGGGGACACTAAAGGAAGGAGGGTTCTAATAAGCTGCGTGCAGCTGTTACACATCAGGGTTTCATTTTCACATGATCTACACATGTGTTCTGTACAATTAATTTAAATCAAACCCTTGCCCCTGAAATCCAGGGGCACACAGATAAGGTGGCTTTGGATCTTTACTGGAGGGGACCGGTCTTCTGTGGAAGCAACAGAAGCTGAAGGAGCACTTCTACCCTGTTCTATAGGGTTTCTGTGTTAGTCCGGGTATACTAGAGAAACAAATTCACAGACACGCACATGGATATAAGGAAAAGGTTTATATACTAGAGGAACGGGACATTGAGAAAGCACCCCAACCCAGTCCAGTCCAAAGTCATAAATTAGCCCATATGTCCGATACCAGTCTATAAAGTCTCCTTCTGACCCACAACGCACATGCAGTCGAAGTGTCTTGGTGCTGGCAGGGATCTCCCCATGGCTCCTCGCTTCCAGGGTTCAGGGTCCGTCAATGGCATTCAGGGGTGGTAGAAGCAACTCAGCACTGGCAGGGGTCTCCACATAGCTTCTCCAGCTTCAGAGGTCTGGTTCCATCAGGGTAAGGCCATGTTGCTTCACCTCAGGCTCCCCCAGTTCCTCGGACACTGCCATCTTGTCTTGTCCATAGTTCGTTGTCTCAGAGACTGACTCCCAACAACTGGGGAGATAGCTTCTCATTTCCACCAGGAAAATACCACGAGATTCCCAGAATTCTCAGGAGGAAGCCATGCCTAAACAGTGGCCTCTTCGTCTAATCATTGGCTATCTCCAGATTAGGAGATTAGACTCCACCCCTACATCTCAATCATGAAATTGACATCACACACATATCACTACCACAGTCTCTATGAGTCAGAATCCCCTTTCTGACAGAATAAGCCCACTCTGTCCAGTATTGTCTATGCCACACAGCGTTTCATGTTTTCCTGGGTCTGAAGATTCTTATAAATCCAGACATGATGCACCTCACAGCAGCTGCTCAATATGGAAGAAGAATGCTACCCCACAGTTTTGCTACTGTCTGGTTCGAGGCAAAAGGTCGATGCCCAGTAATTGCCCCATTCAGACATTGTCCTGGGTCACAGTTGGTACGACCAGAGTTCACTTGTTCCAGAAGCTGAACTCCAACTGTTTTTCCCTTGAAAGGAGCATGCTCCATGCCTTATGGATTTGCACTGATATTGTTTGGGGGGAGGGGGAGGCATCACTGTGCTCTGGTGGTCATGAGAGCTACCCAGTCATGCTCCCAGAGAGCTGCTGCTGGATTTGAACTGCCAAGTCAATGGGCACTGAACCACTGAACCCACACTGAACCACTATGCCACCAGGGCTCAACCCTTTGCACTGATTCTTGATGTGTAATAGTTGCACATTGCTTAAAAGAGACCCCTTTCCTTTAGAATCCCCATACTCCCCGAGAAAGAGACTCTGGCCAAAGGCGACCTGGCCCTCCCTGCTACCTTCTGGGACTTGCCCCCTATTACTGGAACCTGCTTTGTAATTCCTAGCACCCCAAGCCCATGGTCTGGGAAAAGAAGGCCCAGATTACAATTTGAAGCATGTCCAAATAGGACTCCTACCATGAATAGAAAGAAGAAATCATTTATAATTTCTTTATAAAAAAATATGTTTTATCATTACAGGTTGTCAACACATTTGCATGTGTGTGTGTGCGTGTGCACGCACATCAGTAAGAAATGATGATTTCTAGCCCCCACTATCTTGTCTTTAGAGTTTTTCTGACTCTCAAAAACTTCGAAGCAATCAAAGTCCGCAAAACGAGGGACATAGTCACTCTCTCTCACCAGTCCTCAGGAGGCAAATTAAATCAACAGTCCTTGGGGAGCGGGCCCAGCAAATCTGTATCTGCAGGCCCCAACATGTGGGGCACAGTGACTTGAACGTGTGTGCCCGCTGTGGTGTTAGAAACAAACACTAATTTTTATTTGTAATATTTTTCTATATTGAAATGAGTAAGCAGGTAGAGAGCTTTTATTTTGTAAGCAGTCACACACACACACACACACACACACACACACACACACACACTTTATTTTAATGAGCTTTGAACCAGAACTCCCAGAATCAAGGAAGCAGGGCAGCGTAGTGCATTCTGGATTTGAAATTGACATCCAGCTGCATACTTGTGTCTGGTTTGTTTGATTTGTTTTTCAATCAAATGTGCCTGATTCTGGGTCTGTAATCATGTGTGTGTGTGTGTGGGGGGGGGAGTTGTGGTGGTGGTGTAACAAATCTTGTCTGTGCTTCAATTAACTCCCACCCTCAAACTAAAAAAATGTACCTACATGTAAAACAAAGTGTGAATAAATCTTATATAAAATGGCCAACTTTTACATGTTTTTTAAGAACAAAGAAAAGTCAATAAAATTTTCACATGAAGTAAAGACAAGAAAGAAAAATATCAAACTGGATGTCAGAAGAAACTTTTAATATTCACTCTTGAACACAGGCAAAGCAAGTAGAAGGAAATGAGATAAATAGAAATTGTCAAGTGACATCTTAAGAAGACAAAGGAAATCATGATCATGAAATAGCAAAGACCTGGAGTTAAAAACCCAAAGGAGCGCTTAAGTGGCTGAGTGCAGGACTGTGGCCTGCGGGCTTGGCAGTTCACATCCAGTGGTGATTCTCAGGAGCAGCACTGGAGGCAGTGATGCTCCCCCCCCCCCCCCCCCCCCCC
>PVJH01000518.1:0-267217 GCA_004026705.1 Nesogale talazaci | reverse complement strand
GAACCAAACACTAGTCAGTGCCAAGAAATTTGAAAAACAGCTGGTAACTACACTTGCACCAAGATGAACCAACCGAGGCAAAACTTATGTAATATCACTAATATCACTTGCAATTAAAATTTTGATGGAAATAGTTTAAAGTAGATTGTGATAGAACATGGACACGGACTGTTAGAAATTCAAGTAGGATTCAGAAAAAGACATGGAAAGAGTGCTGTCTATATTGCTATATCATGGACCTTTTCTCAAAGCATAAAAGGCCATAAACATTTTACCTATGTTTTAGTGAATATGGAAAGACATTCAATTCTATAGATCACACACACACACACACACACACACACACACAACCTTTGGTTACAATTGGGAAGAATGAGAATTCAAAAATGGTAATTTAGTTCATGAAGAACTTGATACAAAGTTAAAAAGGCAGTTGTATGCATAAAGGTTGCAACATTTCACTGTAATTATTCAAACTGTATGCTGTACAAAAACTGCAAGACGCTGGAATGGATGAAGAGGAATGTGGCATCAGGATAGGCGGAAGACTCATTAGCAACCTGCAACATTCACATGACACCAACATGTTTTCTAAAAATAAAGAAGAGGTGAAGCAGTTACAGATGAAGATAAAAAATTGCAACCTATGCCCCCCCAAATTGCAACCTTCAGTATGAATTGCAATTTAATGTAAAAACAAAACATATCTCACAACTTGACCAATAGTTATCAGATGAGCCAGCCTCCGGAATTAACATCAGGTGTTCAGTAGATGCAATTGCATGGCAATAATTAATTAATTATTATAGTACAGTTACAGAGAGCATGAGAAAAAGAGAAATAATGGAGCCAGACATATATGATGATAACATGCTCAACTCAGCTCCACTTGGAGGTCCACGTGGAGAGAGAGAAAGAAAGAGAACTTCATTATTAACCAAGGCTTCTTTATATCCTTTCTTGGCATGTGTAAGCCCCAAAACTAATGGAAAGGGTACGTTCCAGGGCGGGATGGTCCTGTAGGTGATAAAATGATAGAAAGGATAATCTGGGGCAAACAGGTATAGGAAAGAAATGTTATAGGACTCTTCATTTGATAAGATGGGTGGACCTAAGATTCCAGGCAGCCTAACCCTAATTACCCTTGGGTTGGAAACTTGTTTAACTAAAGCTTTCAGGGGTAGAAACTCTATGTCCTAGCAGCAGGTAGTCATCTTTATCTTTTGTGTGAGAGACAAAGTTCTCCAAACAGCTGAAACCTTTTGGGAGAATAACTAAGCTTCTTATTTCCCTCAAGATTGTTCCCAGTATTTGCTCAATATTATAGAGGAGATATAACTGTGGAAAAATCTTATCTTTCCCTGATATATAGTCAGTGTAATGGTAAAAAGAAAAGACTGAAGTTGCCAAGGAATTTATTTTGCTTGGATCAAAGTTTATCAAATCAAACAATGCATTGCATTGAGAAAATCTGTGACAAATTTCCTATTTAAAGAATAAATGAGAAAAGGTTTCACTTTGATTGCTAAGGTATATCTTAGCCATTTTGATGTCTTTAATCACATCATATGCCTGTGAAAGCTGGACAAGAAGTAAGGAATACTGCAGAAAAATGGAAATATCTGAATTATGGTGTTTGTAAAGAATGTTGAAAGTTGCCAAAAACAAAAAAGAAAGAGAAAAAAGCCTAATATATCGCTGAAGGACAGTCAGAATGCTCTTAAGCAGGAGATTGCCAGGCATAAGCTACCATGTTGTCAGGAGGGAAGGAAACAAACTGAACTCACTGTCGTCAAGTCAATGCTATGTCACAGTGAGCCTGTAAGACAGGGCCTCATGGCCACTGGGAGTCTCTGAACCTCCAGCTCTCAGCAGGAATAGAACACGCTCTTTCTTCACATGAGCAACTGGTTGTTTCACATGGCTGACCTGGAAAATCACAGCCTAGTATGGAACCACCGCAATACCAGGAGGGAACAGTTCTTTGACAAAGGATATCATGCTTGGTAAAGTGGAGCCTCAGTGAAAAGTAAGTCCCTCAGCTCGCTTGCTTGACAGAGTTACTGCAACAATAGGCTCAAATATAACAAACACCGTGAGAATCACACAGGACTTAGAAGGCTTTCATTATATTATGCCTGGAATGTTTATGACTCATAAACAATGGAATGGTCCCTAACAGCCTAACAGCAGGCTCCCCAGGGGGTGAGTAATTTCCAGACTTTGAAGGTTGACTAAGAGTAAGTTTAGGGTTTCCACTGATACCTCTCTGACCAGCCAATCTGATCATTTTAATGATTTTGAGTTTTTATAGTTTTACCTCTTGTATGAATATATTTATAGCAATGATGTTGTAGTTATATAATTTGGCATCAATTTGAGGATTAAGAGTGAAGGGGCGGAGTGTAGCCTGTCAATCAGGTAGTCATTTGATGACTTCATTTGGAGGCAATACAGAGATAACTAGCTCATTGGAAGCAGGATACTCGCTCACGCTCTGTGAGACATCCCTGTGGAGAAGACACATAGAGAAAGGCTGATGGAGCCAGACCTCTGAAGCGAGAGAGTCCTTCCAGTGCTGAGATCCTTACAACAATGCCACTGAATCCAAAGGACTTCTCACCCACTGGCCTATGAACTTCCTCATTGCATGTGTTTAGTGAGTCTGCAGAGGACTTTATAGATTGGTATTGGACATATGGCCTTATATCACACATGTGGGCTTATATTTGATCTGGACTGGCCTGGGATACTTTTTCAATATTTAATTGTTCTTATATATAAAGCTCTTTCCCATATGAGTGTCTATGAATTTGTTTCTCTAGTCTACTGGGACTAGCACAAATGATAACTAAACATGTACAATTATTCCTTGCCAAGTTTATACATCTTCAGGACTCTATCCCCAAAGTTCATTGTGCATGACACTACATGCATCTACTTGGGTGGTTGTTGGGTGCCATCTTATTGATTCCAGCTCATAAGGACTCTAATGTACAACAAAATAAAACAGTGGCAACTCCTGTACCATGCTCATAATCATTGTTTTTGAGCCCATTGTTGTTGAGTGTCTTTCTTTTTTACACTGATATGAAGTCTTAACAAGTATGATTTCTTTTTCTAGAGACCATGTGAGATGAAGTCCTGTCATAATTGCTATATGGAGAAAACAATTTTCTGTACTTCTTCCAAAATTGATTTTTTGGTCTGGTAACTTCAGTATTCTTTGTCAGCACCATAATTCACATGCATCAATTCTTCTTTGGTCTTCTTTATTCTATTTTCAAATTCACATTCCTATGTGGCAATTGAAATCCTATGACTAAGATTTCTGGGAAGAGGGCCCTGACAAAGGCACACCCTCTGTTGTTTTCTGTGAATGACTACCAGACAGACAGGTGAGAGGGCCAATTCAGGGGATTCAGACCCAACCCTGGTCTCAGCATCTCAGCAACATTTAAACAGAATCCCCACAATATTAACAAGAATAAGGACAAAAATCATATGATCATATCAATTGATGCCAAAAAACATTTATAATATCCCAAAACTATTCCTAATAAAAATTTTGAAGAAGATCGGAATGGAAGTAAAATTTCTCAGCACAATAGAGACCATATATGAACAACCAATAGCTAATATTACACTCAATGGAGTAAAGCTGAAAACAATTTCACCAAATAAGGGAACCCAAAAAGATGTCCCCTATCCTGAATTTTATTCAGCATTGTGCAGAAAGTCCTAGTTAGTACTCTAAAACATTGGCAAGAGCTCAAGGTAGTTCAATTGGATATAGAAGTAAACCTCACTGTGATGATATGATTTTATATATTGAGAATCCCAAGGTTTCCACAAAAGTCTACTGAAAACAATAGTTTTCATAGCAGGACATAAGATTAACAAGCAGAAAGCAACCAGGTTCCTATGTACCAGTGAGGGGAACACTAAATTATATCAAGGAAACAATACCATTCTCAATTGCCTTGCAGAAGCTGAAATTCTTAGGAATAAAACTAACTCCAAAACTAAAAGTTTATATGAAGAAAGTTACAGAATATTACTATAAGAAACCTGAAGGGATCTACAAAAATGAAGGAACATCCCATGTTCATGGATTAGAAGGCTCAATATTGTAAAAATATCAATATTACTTCAGACACAGTACAGATTCAATGCAATCCTCATCTATATCCCAGCATCAATCTTTAAAGAAAAGACAAAAATTATTATGAATTCATATGGAGAGGGAAAAAGCCCAGGAGGGGAAAAGATCTCATAAAAGAAAGATAAAGTACATGGTCATGCGCTGCCTGACCATAAAACCTACCACGTAGCTACAGTTGTCAAAAGAGCCTGGTACGGGCATAAAGATAAGGATGCTACTACAAATGTGATCAACAAAGCAGATGATGTCCAATATCAATCAAAATAGTGCATGGAGTCTTAGAGGCTTTCATTTGAATAAGCAGTCATCTAAGTGAAGAGTCAACTAAGTACACACTGAAGAAACACATCAGTTTGTGCGATCCAAAGATGACAATTACAAAATTCAAATATGGTGAAAACAACAGTATGAGAGCTAAAGTATGAGCATCCAATTTTTAGAAGGCTATCGAGAAGTATGGAATCCAAAAGCTCATCTGAAAGGTATTTAGTCAGATGAAGCTACCTGCAGATCCACTCTAGCCAAAGACAAGCGTTCCCAAGAGCATTACTACCAGGCAGACACCATTGTAATACTGATTATGATGGATTGAACTCAATATTCGTCCAGTATCTCACTATAGACATGTGTCCGGAGCCATCCAGCCCAGACATGCTTGACCTGGCTGCAGTTACGTAGCCTGAACTCTGTTACAGTTTGTTACCTGAGGCTTGTAGTTTGTTATTTTTATAACTCTAAACAGCCCTGGCCTTTGAAGCTTGACTTGCAGAAGTACTGACCTTCATTTGTTAGTAACTATGCTAATTGCCTATAGCCTATAGATAAGGCATTTCTGCTTCTCTTGATTTGCAGCTTTGTGATTGGTTGCTATAAGTTGCATGCTTCACTCCTGTATACCCTTATAAGCATATGGACGTCTTTGAGGACTACAGCCCCTTTTGCGTGCCTTTTTTCCCTTATTTGGCACTTGTCCAGGGTTAGCCCCCTGTTGACTTTACCTCATTAGCATAAGCTGTGACCTTTACTCCTGACCCTTGGCTATATATACCCTGAGTTTTGCCCCAATAAACGAGACTTGATCAGAATCCTGTCTTGTCTCCATTTCTCGCGTCTCCTGTCCCCCAAATTCCCGCTCCTCCTTCCAGGACTTGTGAATTACAGACCCGCAGGCTGGGACAGACATGACTTGAATTTGTATTGGATGCAAGTATCTTTTAATTGTTCTTTGACAGAAATTTCTACTCTGAGTTTTGAAAATTGATGGGAGTCCTCCCCCTCTTACACTTTTGTTCATGTTTGTCTTTATATTAATATGATCTGATCTTTACTACCTTATTGCAATTTTTTAATTGTTTTTTGTTGGGTTTCCCAGCTGTGAAGCACAGGAGGAGTGGATATATAATGATTATGTCTGATACAAGGTGTTATAGGGAATGCAGGGGTGGGAATGAGGAATTGTAAGGGAACAAGGATTTGGGGGAGTACAAAATGAAGGCAGAAGAGAGAAGAGAGTACTTGTACTGATTGTGATTGTGAAACTCAGTTTAAAGGCAATATAACGAACGATGTGGGGGAGGGCACTAAAACAGATGTGGTGGTGCTTGTACAGTTCCCCTTGATATGATTGAGCAATTGAACTCTTCAGTTATGTGATATGTAAATTATGTGCCAATAAAATGTTGCAAAATAAATAAAATATTAAAAACCATGACTTGGGTTAGTTGCAACTTAATCCTCAAAGTAACACCTATGCACTGCAACACTAAAAATTAGCAGATTTGCATGATGATATGCAACATTCGATTTCATGTCTGCTGCTTTCATGATTATTGATTGTGGATCCAATGAAGATGAAGTCCTTAACAACTTCCACCCTTTCTCTGTTTATCATGTTGCCCATTGGTCCAATTGTATAAGAATTTTATTTATTTATTAATTTTTATTAAGTTGTAATACATTTTCAAGCTGGAATCTTTGATCTTCATCAGCATGTCAATTGAATTGTGGATCACTTTTATTGTAGAAGTGTGTATTTACCTCTATTGCTTCTAACTGGAGAACTTTTCTTTGTCACTTAACTCTAGTCAATTAGACTTACCTCCCTCTTACTACAGATAGCCTTCCATGTAATCCAAATGAACAGATATCTTATCTATAATCAGTCATTTGTTTACAATTCTTTCCTCTTTCAATCATAGTAGCCATCAAAGAATGTTTCTTTTATGATGAACTTCTTTTATTAATGCTTACAATAATAATCTGAAACATTATTTGTCCTTTTGTAGTTGACTAATATTCCCATCTTTTTCTATGTTGCAAGTTGTTTCATAGATTTATAGTTATTCTTTAATACTGCATAATATTCCATTGTGTATATTTATAATTTGTCTATTCTTCCAGTCATGGGTAGTTAAATTGCTTTGATTAGTTTGCTATAGTGCGTAGCCTTGTGATGAACATGGGCTTGCATTTATAGATTTGTGTAGAGGCTTCGGGTATATACCAAGTAGAGCTATTTCTGGGTAATATGTGTGTTCTATTGCCAACTTTGAAAACAAATGTCACACTGTTTGTCAAGCTAGTTGTACCAGTTTATAGATCCACCTATAATGTAGAGGTATTGTAGTCTCTCTCTAAACTATCCAATTTTGTTGTTTTAAAAATTTTGTTATCAATGCAGGAATGCGGTAATGTTGTTTTGATTTGAATTTCTTTTGCTATGTATGTGTTTTTTATTTTGTTTGAACATGAATTTATGCTATGCACTGGAGCCACTAAATTTTCAATTGGTAGTTTTTATAATCCTAGGATTTTTATTTGGCTATTGATTCATCTTGAATTTTTATTTTTGTATATGGTATAAGACTTGATTCTTGTTCCTTTATTTACAAATGGATATCCTATTGAGGAGATAGCCTGGGGACTACACCCAACCTTTTCTGACTTCAACAGGGAGAAGACCACTCCACCTCAACAACAAACCAAGACCACTTGCCACTAGCTCAGGTAAGACATAGTTGCACTTTTTATCTTTTGTTCCTTTCCTTTTAAATCCTGTTCTAAAACAATCAGCACACTGATGGTGCAGTGGCAATGTGGTGGTCTGTGATCTGCATGGTCCGCAGTTCAAAGCAGCTCTGCAAGAGAAAATCTGCCTTTCTCCTCCTGTGACCAGTTACAGCCTCAGAAAACCATGGGGGTTGCTATGAGTCTGGATGGACTCGATGGCAATGCATTTGGAGTTTTTTGAGTATTTTATTCTAAACTAACTGTTCCTCCATAGCATTCTACTCTGCTGTATTCTCTACTCCAACGCAATAACAACACAGACCTGATAAGAAAAGACCATTATCATGGCTCAGTCAAGGACATAGCAGATTATACAAGCCAGGAAGAGAAAGCATCAAAAACTAGAGCTATCCATCCACAGCAGTGCCCGTTGCTCTGCTGCATCAGCTACTTCAGACTAGGATGTTGTTTGCACTGCACAGGAGTCTGTTCTTTCTTGATGTTTCCAGGAATCTGTTTGCCATTGCTTCTGAGATGTTTTTCATAATAAAAAGAATGCCAAAACTTAACAGTTCCCTTAATCAGTGTTCCACATAGCCCACTGGTGTGAGCCCAATTCAACAATTTGGTAGGAGGCACAGACATAATAATTTGTGCGAGGTAGGAGTCCCAGTGGCACAGTGGTCATGTATGGGGCTGTGATCCACCAGGTCAGTTGTTGGAAACCACCGATTTCCCCTTGGGAGAACTGCAGGGCTTTCCACTCTTGTCAACAGGTGAAGTCTCAGAATTTTGTGGCGGCAAACCCACCTTTTGCTATAGGGTTACTATCACTGGTCACAAGCCAGCTTGCAGAGAGAGAGACACAGAAGTATGGATTAAGGAGCCACATTTAGGCAATTTAACTTCACCACTCCGATTTTGTCAAATTTATTTGTTAGAGAAACTATCATTCCCTCATCTACTCAATTTCTATCCTTTGTCAAACAGCAGCTGTCTGTAAGTAGATAAATCTATGTCAGGATGCTCCACGTTGCTCCATTGGTCCATGTTTCTGTTGTAATTGGGCCAGGCTGCTTTGATTACCATGACTGTGTAGTAAATTTTGATACTGGGAAGTGTTAGACCTCTCATTTTTTCTCTATACAACTGCTTTGCGTATCTTTCTTTTTGCATAAATTTGGTGATTTTTTTTTCACCTCCTTATAGCATTATAATAAAATCTGTATCAGGATTTTATCTGTAGATCACTTTGGGGAGTATTGCCATTTTCATAATGTAAAATCTTTTAGTTCATGAAAATGCTATATTCCTCTTGGCTACAATTGCCCTCCATCAAGCCCCACCAGGCGTCCTATCCCCTCCTCACCATCGATTTTCAATCACTTGCTGTTCCCTTGTCCCTGTTTTTTTTGACAACCCTCTTCCTTTCCCCTGTCCCCCCGTCCTATGTACCCCTGGAAGTTTAGTACCATTGTTTTCTCCTCCAGATTGTTTATCCCACCGATCTTATCTAGATACACATGCAGAGACAATAATAAGTACAAAGGAAAGGAAAACAAAAAAAAAAAAAGAAAATGAAACAACAACAACAAAAACAAAAGAAATGTCTATAAATAATTCAAGGTTTGTTTGTTGACCTGAAATGCTTTCTGGTCAACATGTCCTGTCCTCAAAGTCTACTTTTGGCATTCCTTGGGGACTTCATTGCTTTGCTACCCTAGTTGCTGGGTTGCACACACATAGTGTCTCACCCTGGTTTGGTGGGGTCAGATTGGGCACAATTCCCACACTGTGTCTCCAGTGTTGTCCCCCATAGTGCTTTGGGTCATTGAGGGACATTGTGTCTCCCAGCAGGGTTGGTCTTATGGCCCTTTCTGTGCATTGGCTGCTCCGAGCAGGAATACCATCTCCCAGGACTTGGTGGTCTAGGATGTGTTCCACCCTCTCTCTTTCCCTCAGACACTCCACTCTCCCTGAGCTGTAGCTTCAGTTTTGCCCTCTGAAGTGGAGTCTTGGGGGATGGGGTGGGGGTACATGTAGTTGGGAATGGGGTTGACCCTCCTGCTTCACAGGATTGGTTGACTGCTTAATGCTGGTGTGTTGCTTCCAAATCTTGGCACACTGGGTGAAGTATGGTCTCTCTTGCCCTCTCTCTGGAGATATAAACAATACCCGAATGAAGGTTGAACATGATAGTGGAACAAAAGGAAAGTAAAAGGAAATAGAAGAAAGGACTTAGAGAGAAAATATGTTTATATATAAACATGAACATATGTGTATATAAAATGATAGGTAAATAGATCTATGTAAATATATTTATATGCTAAGTATTAAGGCAACAGATGAGCTTAGGACCTCTACTAGATTATTCCCTCAATGCAAGAACACCTTTTTATAATAATCCATATTTCTGTGATACTCATCTCCCAACACGATTGCTAAATACAAAATGGGTGCATAAGTAAATGTGATGAAGAAAGTCGATGGGGCTGGGCTATTAGAAGATACAGTGTCTGGGGTTTTAAAGGATTGAAGATAAACAAATGGACTTGTAGCTGAGAAGCAACTGAGCCCACATGGAGGAAGCACAGCAGCCTGTTTGATCAGTAGGTGTCAATGGGATCAGGTACCAGGCATCAAAGACCCAGAACAAAAAATCCTATTGATGTGAACGAGGGGGAAGGCAGAGTAGACACCCAAACCCATGTGCAGACAGTTGGATACCCTCCTTGAGAAGAGTCACAAAGAAAAGATGAGCCAGTCAGGAAGCAGAATAGTACCGATGAAATATACAACTTTCCTTTAGTTCTTTAATGTTTTCCCCCTCACCCACCCACTATCACGACCCAATTCTACCTTACAAATCTGGCCAGACCCAAGGATGTACACTGATACAGATAAGAGCTTGCAACAGAGGGAATCGAGGACACTTAAATCCCTCAGGACCAACACTGAGAGTAGCAGTAGCAGGTGGGTAGGAGGAAGGTGGGGAAGATAGGGGGAACTGATCACAGTGATAAACATATGCCCGTCCCCCACCCAGATGGATGACAGAGGGGTAGATGAAGCGAGACAGTGGATGATACAAGATATGAAAATAATAATAATTTATAATTTATCAAAGTTTCATGAGTCAGGGGAATGAAGGAAAAAAATAAGAATCTGATACCAAGGTCTCAAATAGAAAGAAAATATTTGGAAGGTGATGATGGCAACATATGTTCAAAAGTGATTGACATAATGTTTGCGTGTATGGATTGTGATAAGGACTGTAAAAGCACCCAAAAGGATGATTTCAAAGAAGTACAAAAGCAAAAACCTTATAGGACCAGACTTTTATATGGTCAGATGTTATCTGAATGGGCATTAAGTGTTGCATTTATTTATAACCTTTTAGTCTTTTTAAAGTTCATAATCAAACCACTAAATGTCCTTAAATCCACTCTTAAGGAAAAATAATTATGAAGAAAACTTGTGCATAATTGTTTAGAATTACATTACTCTAACGCTATATGACAATGCTACATTATAAGTAGACAAGAGCAATGTAGATTGTGTTGTTTTGTGAATGGAACTTCTCACCATTGGTGTTTTAATTATGACACAGAAACCAATGCAGGCAGAAAGAGGTTCTTACGGTAAATAATGACAATTTGTGAATATGGGCAAAACTCATCCTTCAGGGGTTATTGATGGATCAATTGGGTATGGCCTGAAAGGAGATAACATGTAATTCATATTTCCCATTTTATGAAATCAGCAGTTTATAAAAGAAGATGGGGCTGAGTCATGGTGGCATAGTGGTTGTGCACGAGACTGCATCTCACTGGGATGGAGGTTCAATTCCAGCAGCGCTTCCACAGGAGCAAAGGCTGGGCCTCCTACTCCCACCGCTAGAGGGCAGTGATGCCCCCCCCCAAAAATCCTGTTAATGTATGGCTGTGTGTGTGTGTGTGTGTGCAGAAAATGCTATATTCTTCTTCCATTTATGTAATTCTTTTGATTTTGTTGTCATCATTATAGTGTTTTAAAGGTTTTAGTTTAGGTTAGGGATTTTTATTTCTCTAGTTAAAATTATTTCAACATATTTAATTTTGGTGGTGGTTATTGTAAATAATATTATTTTCCTGTCTTTTTCAAAGTTAAGATTCTTCATTTTTAAGCAAACTAGATGTGAATGTTGCTGATATATTAAAAAAATAAAACTCATTTTCATCAACTTGATTCTGACTCACAACAACCTGTAGGACAGACTAGAACTGCTCTATGTCAATTCCAGACTGTAATTCTTTATGAACATATATATTCTTATCCTTCTTCCTTGGAATGACTGGTGGTCTTGAACTGTTGACCTTACATCCATCATTCCAAGTAATCCTGTATGCTACCAGGCATCTTTTCTGCTGTACAGTTCCACACTATAAGTAGAAAAAGACTAAACTGCAGTTGTAATTATATATATACAGTTTCAAGACTTAGAAATGTATTCTCACTGAAGAATCTGTGTTTTCTTGAGTTGCTACTTTAAGAGTCTAGGTAGCATGAACCATATTCTTGATTAATAATCCACTGCCTTGTATCCATGCTGACTCACAGTAAAACTGTAGGGAAAAGTAGAATTACCCCCATAAGATTTTTCATACCGTCGATGTAAAGAAGCAAAGTGCCTCATCTTTCTTCCTTAGAGAGGTTGGGTGCTCACATCCCTGTGCTTTGGGGTTGCAGTACAACAATTTACCCACTGAATCAACAAGACTCCATTTAACTATTGGTCGTGCCCCCATTTTTTTCTAAAGCACTGTAACTTGGTTTATGTATTACATTATCATTTTACTTTCAAGGCATTCTGCTACAGAACTTTTTCAGCTTAACTCTGTGATTATTTCAGGTCACATTACTCCACTGGTTCTCAATACAGTTGAGTCCTTTTTAAAGATTCTCTGTTAATTCCAGCTCTATCAAGGAAGCCACACTTATGCATGCAGGCCTCCACAACTGTTACTGCTCAACTTTATGGATACAGATGGAGAATACAGTTTCACATATTCTTGGAACTTAAATAGCTTTTGGATCCAAGCTAAAGCTTATAAGCCCTAACTACTTACCACCAGTTAATCAGTTTTTATTGGGTTAATTCTGACTTCCAATCACCTTACATTTTTCAGGGTAAAAGTGCACATGTTGTTTTCAGTGTCTGTTATCTTTCCCAGGTAAATTGCTAGATTTCTTTTAAGATATTTCTTTGCAAATTCGAGCACAACCTTTAAGTTAGTAATTTAGTGCTTAGCTATTTGCCCCACACAGGAGTTTAATCACCTCTATGCTTTGCTTTATTTCCTAATATATAGTTTAGACCTGTCTCATGATCTAGTCCTTTTGTTGTGTAGCAAAAGCAATAGAAAAATTTAAACCTAGCTGCTGAACACTTCTTGAGAATAGTCTTATTTCTTGTGCTTTATTCAGGGAAGCAAGATTCTAAATGTTATTTATTATAAATGAGGTTTGAGCCCTTTAAGATACAGGCCTTGTTTCTTGAGGCTACTGACATAAGTCCCATGTTCTCATTCAATTTAAAAGTTCCTGGAATTATCAATTAGAAAATACATTCATATATTGAAATCAAAGTAAAAGAGATTAATAGCAATTAAATTTCCCACTATAAAATCCAACATTAATAATTTATGTCAGATGAAATAGAAAGATATAGGAAAATGCAAAAAAAGTACATTTATTTTCACGAATATGAATACATGTAGTAATACCAACCGATAAATTCATCATCGTACCAATTTTTTAATAGCTTTTCCAGGAATTGAGTAATTAATTTTCCATAAATGTATACATCAACATCGACATATTCAAATTAACCATTCATTTTCAATGATTTAATTTAATGTTAGATGGACATAAAACATATAGAAGCATAATGCAGAAGAGACCACATATTATTGCCAAAGTAAATATTAGTATCAAGGCAAATATTTAGATACTTTCAATTATAAACTGTTGACAGAAAAAACAAAGTGTTCTCCAGAAGTTATATCTATACAGTTCTATCTGTAAAGAAGTTGACTAATGAAAGAAACAATAAATCAAGATCAGTTATAAGAGTAATGTAAGTTAGAAGGACTTCTGGGTTGCAATTAACTGCTAATTAAATGTTTGGTTCAGAAGATCTGTGTGTTAGTTCAAGTGGATTAGAGAAACAAATTCATTAACACTCATTTGTACATAAGAAAACCTTTATATAAAAGAGTTACTTATGTGGAGGAAACATCTCAGATCAAGTCCATAAGTCCAATACTAGCCCATATGTCTGATACTAGTTCATAAATTCTGCTTTAGACTTATGCAACACATGCAATAATGCGAATGTAGGACAGTCACAGGCCCGTGGGTAGAAGCATGTCAATGCTGGCGCAGATCTCCATGAGTTTTCTCTAGCATTCGGAGTGTCTCCACAGCAGGAAAGGGAACAGAAAGAATGGGTCTAGCCTCCAGTGAGCTCTTTAACTCCATCAAGCCTCCAAATGAGGTCATCAAGCTGTGCCCTGATTGACAGGCTAGACTCTACAACCTTGCTCAAACTAATAGGAAATTATTTAACTGCTACAATCAGATTTAAGATCTGCTTCTGAAAAGAAATCCCACTGAGCAATTCTTTTCTGTGCACATGAAGCTTCCATGAGCACAAATTCACTACTTAACAACTAGTAGAAGCATAAATGTAGAAAGAATTAAGGATATAGAAAGCAGAACAGATAGAAACTTAAAAATTGAAGAAATAACAATAAAAGACAAATATTTATGAACTGAAGATCCCTGCATTAGCATAATTATAAAGGTTGAACGAGCCTGCAGTAAATAAGCAATAAAATACCTAAATAGGACTGCGCCCCAGAGGCATAGTGGTTGAGTGCAGGCCTGGGGCCCATTGGCTTGGCAGTTCAAATCCAGCAGCAGCTCTCCAGGAGCAAGGATGAGTAGCTGCCATGACCACCATAGGGCAGTGATGCTCAAAGCAAAAACAAACAAAAAATATCTAAACAAGATTGGTGGAATTTCTGTATCTTAAGGATAAGGAAGTATTTATCTGCAGCACCTGGTAGAAAAAAATACCTATAATTGCTAAAAGTCATTCTGGCCTTAGGAATAATGTATAGAAAAGTATTGAAAGAAAAAGTATTGAACAACTATGGCATTTGTAGAAAAAAGGTTTGTGTGCTTGAATATCAACATGCAAATGACAATTTACAAGATTTTGAAGCAAAACTTATGGATTATAAGATTAAGTACTTCTTGGGCTGAGCCCCGGTGGCATACGTGGTTGAGTCCGGGACTGCAGCCCACGGGCTTGGCGGTTTAAATCCAGCGGCTGCTCTCAGGAACTGCTCTGGGTAGCTCCTATGACCACCAGAGGGCAGTGATGCCCACCCGCCAAAAAAAAACCAAAAACAAAAAGATTAAGTACTTCTAGAAAGTGAAACATGAAATATTGCAATGTATATAGTTTCCTATTATTATCAAAAGCAGATTTAGCAATACTAAGTATAATTATACTTAGTGTGAAAATGCTATACTTAATATAGAGTTAATAAGGAATTAATATGACAGTAAAAATGAAACATAAAGCATAAATATATTCACAAAAAATGAAGAGGATTATTCATGATAAAAAACTATTGAATCTTTATGAGAAATAAAGCATTTGAACATATACGTCTGATCATTTGTATCCTAAATCAATTAACTTTATTAAAATTACCAAACCATCTCAATGAAATTTAAAAAATATGGTCAGACATTCAAATTTTTGTATAATAATAAATACATTTTCAGTTTTTGAAATATACAGAATATTAAAAATGTATAACAATTAACACAGCAACCAAATGTTGATACATTTCCAGGAAATGAGTAAGTAGGAATGATTGTGGTTGTTGAATGCCATGAAGTCTGTTCTGATTCACAGTGAAAAAAGTGCTAGCTGCTCCTGAACGTGCTCAGAATCTGAAAGTGAATTGGAGAACATTCCAGGTAAAGGGAACACAGAGGGCAAGTCCTTCAAGGCAGAAATGGATTTCCATGCTTTAGGACATAGAGACTGATGCGGATCAGGAAAGAGCAACAGCTTTCAGAGATGAGGCTACAGTGAAAGGCTACAGCTAGGTCACTGGGCCAAATGATGGGATTTGGACTTCATTCAAAATCTAATGGAAAGCTATTAAAAGATTTTAAAATATTGACTGACATGATGTAGATTACATTTTTCAAAAATCACTCTACAGCTAAGAAAGTATTAGAGGGCCAGAGGGAAAGTCAGTTAAGAGGCTCTGGCAACAGTCCAGGGAGGAATTGATTATGGCATGAACAACAGTGGTATTAACAAAGATGAAAAGATTTAGAATGAATTGAAAAATATTGCAAAGTCAGGAAGGACAGGATTTGTCCTTGAATTAATGAAGAGGAGTCTGTAAGTTGGATCAAACATTGCTACTACTTCTGAGTTTAGTTTCTGGGTGACAACTTAGTCTTGGGGTGGACTTTTAAGAATCAAACTGAAGAGAAATGAGAATTTCATTCTGGAGATATTGAATTTTATGTATCTTTGAAAAATCCAAGCAGATAAATTAAGTGAGTCTTTTATAAAGATTTGGAACTATCAAGGATAGATTTGGCAGCAGAAATCCACATAGAAGTCACAAACATATAAATGTAATATATACAGGAAAAGAGAAAGGAACCCAGGAGCGGGATTTTAATTTTTCAAGGGCTAATAAAGGAGCAAAACAAACAAAAAACCCTGTATTTCCTTCTTTTGGAAAAAACACAGAGAAACATAGGATTCTATTAAAGCTAGAAAGAGTTTGTTCCAAAAATTCAAATATTCTAATACTTCAAACTAAGGTTGATAAAATTCTGCTATACTTTTAAATAAAAACTCATTGTTCATCTTGATATGATGTAAAAACAAAAGAACTTTACATTAATATAATATTTTAATAAAGAAGATTGAAGAATGAAAAGATCAAAAGTTAATAGCAAGTTATTTGTAATTCCTTCAATGTTATTACATCAAGAAAAATCAGAAATATTTATAAAGAATTGCAAATACCAAGATTTTCATTTACGTATAATTTATAATGAATGAAATCATTGAATGCCCAATGACTCGTGTAAAAATAGACATATAGGGCTGAGCCCTGGTAGTGTAGTGGTTGAGTGCGGGACTGCGGCCCACTGAGTTGGCAGTTCATATCCAGCAGCAGTCCTCCAGGAGCAAGATTGAGTCTCCTACTCCCAACAGAGAGCAGTGATGCCCACAAAACAAAAATAGACTTATAATAGGTTATAAAGTTAATGATATTGCTCTTTAGAACAGTAACTGATTTTGCTGAGACTAGTTTTTATACAGAGAGCTTAAGAATCAGAAAAAAGACATCCCCATAAGAGAGCTTGCCATGGTGGCTGCAGTAATGCATGGTAAGATACCAATGGCTGTGAGGACGGTGAAGGTGTAGTTGCCTTCATCTGAGAATCAGAGATGAATCAAGTTGAACTCACAGCAAAATACATTTTGGTAAAAGGAAACAAAATGAAACAAATTCAATCTAGGCAAATACATTCCCATAACTGCCAGTCTAATGTTCTATCCTTTTCTTATTGATTTAATGCTATTGTTCTATAGTCAGAGAATTTACAATGTATGATATATTTTATTTGGAATATACATTGTGGCAAGTTTATATAGTAAATTTTACTGGGGATAGACTTTCTATACAAAAATATTGACTTCTATGGTTTGGTTGTAAAATTTTTTCTTTCTTGATGCCTGATTAGTTGGTTTTTATTTCCATTATATTTTGTATATTTTGCATGACAAGTTCGTTTTTATGCAGTTGCTAATATTTTCAGTCATAATTTAATAAGTATTTTATCTAATATCCATGGAGGCTGCTGCTTTGTAAAACTGTATGGAACTATGCAGAAGTGCATGTATGTGTATGTGTGCATATGCATGTGATACTATGTGTGGCTAGGAGCTGTTCAGTTCATTTTGATTCACAGTAACCTTATGAACAACAGAAGAAAATTGCCTGGACCTGTGACATTCGCACAACTGTTAGGAGTGAGCTCGTTGCTGAAATCGGAGGGTAGCCAGAATAGGGACTAAGGGACATTATCTCACCAATGCCTGCGTAGACCACAACAAAGGGGTTGGGAAGGAATCAGGCACCCTAATTAGACACCTATGGGATAATCTGGAGCTAAGCGTGCCCATATGCAAGCCCCATGGTCCTGAGCAGAAGTCTCCATGGGAACATCCACCTTGGGTACCAGCAATATGGCATCACCCAGGTGATCTTAAATTCAGCCAAAAAGATCAGTCAGCAACCTCCAGCCCGCCTCTGTAGCCCCTGGAAGGGGAAAGGCGTGGGCAGGTGGGTCACCCCTAGGTCAAGCCCGCTTGGCAGGCAGAGGGTGGGCCTTTCCATGCGCTGTGGCCTTGAACGTGGACGAGAGCGCTCTGTGTCCTTTCTCTTGGCCACCAGGATTTGCTGTTTACACACGTGTGGTTTTGAGCTCCTGTTCCTGTATTCATACCATGTGGTTTTGTCCAAGTGCGGGCGTGAACTCCTGCGTAGTTCCCACAGCCCTGTACACTTCCCTCAAACTGTGTACTTTGTAAGACTATAATAAATGAAACTTTCCTTTTTCTCACAAAAGTCATTTGGATGACAAACGTTTTTCTGCCATGTAAATTCTTTCATCGTTGTTAAGCAAGAATCAAGGTAGCGCCATCCAAAACCTTAACATTTAGTGCCAGGATTCAGCTATAAAAACAAAATCTTAGGTCCCAAGGGCCGGGTGTTCGTCTCTCGAGAAGCTGAGAAGCCCGATGGAACTTCTCCAGAGAGGTGTCGCTCTGCAAACCGGAGCCTGATGGGGTGAAAACACCAGCCTTCACAGGAGGGAGATAGATGACTCCTCTGAGAACCCAAGGGACCAGCGCCCTGCCCTTCGGAGGGCGCTCCCAGTGAGAGCCAACAGTGCTGGGCTGAGACTGCTCCTTGCACCCTTCACCCTGCCTCCCTCCTGTCATCCTGTCAGGGCAGGCCCTGACCCAGTTCATAACAGCCTTTCATTCACGTGTGTGGCTGCTTCCCTGGTGAATCCAAACTGCTGCTCGCCTGGGCTGCCTCCTTCAGCTGGTCTTGCTGCTCCCCATCCTTTCTCCCCTTTGTTTGCTGTTTGCACAGCACCCTCCTCCACCCCTCCACCCCCAGCCTTTAGTTTTCCAGAATAGCTGAACACGTGATCCTCCGCTGACCCTGCTGAGATGGTGTCTCCGCTGCACACTGGGCTAACCAGCTGCTGGGGTGGCTGGCACTCACTGCTCAGCAGCCTCATGTGCTCTCTCTGGTGTGTCTTCTTCCCCTGGCTTTCCCAGCTAGTTCTGCGCAGTGCCCACAGGCCCACGGATCCTCGGGGTTGTCCCTCCACCTGCTTGGTTTGCCTTCCTGTCCTGGCTCACATCCTTTCCAGGTCTTCCAAGCAAATGCCTTTCCTCCAGTTTATACATAAGCCAGATAAAGAGAACACCTTGTTTATTTGAGTTCAGCTCTCTTTTGGGCTTCCTCTTTTTTTGTTTTAATTTGTTTTGTTTCCTTTTTCAAGTTTTGGCAAAAGGCATTTTTGTAAAGGGAAGGGAATATAGCCCCTCAAGTCCTCCCCCCCCCCCCCCCCCCCCCCCCCCCCCCCCCCCCCCCCCCCCCCGGCCGCTTTACCAATGTTGAAAACTGGTCACTTTACAAAATGCCCTCTTCCCCCACAATGGTGTCCCACCTTACCAATGTTGAAATCCGGTCACTTTAGAAAAGCGTCCCCACCCCCACCGGCCAGTGCTACGCAAATGTCTGGCTGCTGTCTAGAGAACATTGGAGGGAATGGGGGGAGGGAGCCTAAAGCTCAGAGTCCCGCACACCACCTCGGTCAAAGGCCATCAGCTCCCAAGGGGCTCTGGAACCTCCCACTAAAAACCCTGAGACAAGAGACAATCTAACCTTTTTGCTGTTTTTGTTTTCAAGAAAGCGCACACTGGAATCTGTTACCAGAAAAAGCGAAGCAGTGAAGTAAGAGAAAGTAGCGAAGCAGAAACCAGAGGTGTTCTACAACTCCTTCTAGCTGCAATGCACTCCAGCTGGTGGGAGTCCCTACAAAGCATGACCACTTGTCCTCCCGCTAGTAACACAGTCAGAACCTACATATGGAAAGGATGGGGACGTTGACAGAAATCCCTTACGGTAAGACTTTTTTTCCCCTTGAGAAACAATAAAGACCTGTGTTACAGGCATTACAAATATGTTTAATTAGTGCCAGTGCAATGTTTCACAATAGTAACCTTTAACTCAGAAGGAGACAAAGAGAGGGGCTAGGCATGCAAAGCATTGGCCACCATGGGTGATCAGCGCCCATCCACTGACTCCCAGGTTCCAAAGAGCACTGCACAGGGTGCCAAGCCCCATGTGTCTTGGTGTCTGGGTCACTGGGAAATAGGTGTCAAGCTCATGGAGTCCATACTATAGCTGTGAAAACCTGGCCACAGGCAGTTTTCTGTTCTCTGGGGGAACCCAAGAGAGAGTGGTGTGCTGGCAAGTGAGCAGCTGCTAGATGGACAAGCAGCTTGGCTGGGTGGCCCAGCTCACTGGTGTTGCCTGGATGTTGACAGGTAGGCCAGTACAGTTATTTTTTTTCCCCTATTTGGTACTGTCTATTTTCCCTAACTTCTTTCCTCAGGTCCAAGCAGTATCTTGACACTTAACCATAACTTATCATCTCCACTGTTCTGGAGACCAAAATCTTCAGGGCAAATAGAATAACCAACACTTAAAGGTAACCCTCAGGCAGTTGACACAAGCAGCTCAGGTGAATTGGAAAGGTGCACTATCAATAGCTCTGCCACATCCCTGAATTGTTCCACATCACCCTGTAAAGTTAATCTCCTAGGAAGTTATGCATGGGCAATCGTTCCTTGTAACAGAGCCAGTGATATGCCCTATGAATAGCCAGTGACATCAATATGGGCTTATTCATGCCTAAGGGGAGAAAAAACAACCCCCCACCCTTGTGCCTTCCTGGAGACATAGTTCTTATAAAAACCTGGAAGGATGGGTTCCCCAATTCCCAACTCCAGCCAGTCTAGAAAGTTCCCTTCCCAATCTTTCTCTCTACCACTGTTCCCATTAAAGTTTCAGGGCAATGTGCATGGATCCTCCACTCAGGAGTGAAATTGTGCACCACGCCGAAGCAGATCAAACAGAGCCAGGTAAGTACACATATGAACCATTTGTCGGACTTAAGATGGAATTTCCTCAGAACCCCAAGACAGATAAGTTCTCTGCAGAAAACCATGTCTCAGACCCACAACAGTCTTTAAATCAGTGAATGCTCTGACACAATTCCTGTGTTGTGTCATAGCCGGCAAGACTTGTAAATGTTAGGTAGCTAGAATAGAAACTAAAGGGGTTATTTACCATTGTATACATAAAGGTAGGGGAGATTGGAAAGAAAGAAAGCACACTACTTACATACCTATGGGAAAATTCAGAACTAAGCTTTCCTAGACACAAGTCCCCCTAGGCCAGGGTGGAAACCTACCTGGGAACACTCACTTTTAGGCACCAAGATGCACTTAAACTCAGCGAATAAGATCATCCAGGCAGAGGATGGGAATCTCTCCCATGTGTGTCCCATGGGACCTGAGTCCTCTTTCAGGCCTCTCTCTCTCTTGGCCCTTGAGATCTACTGGTTACCCATGTATGTTTTATCCTCCTCTTCCTGTATTCTTTCCTTTTGGCTTTTTTTCTGTGTTCAGTCATGAACTCACACAGGGTTCCTACACAGCCCTATACACTTTCTTAAAGCATACACAGCAGGTAACTTTTGAGACTGTAATACATGAAACTTCCCTTAACCTCATAAACAATTTTGCTACCTAAAAATTTTAAGGAAATATTTTTCTGAGAAATATAACTCCAGAAAGTTAATTCATCATGCTCTGTAAGAGACTTAAAGAAATTATATTATTTATCAACATAAACCCATTAGCAGGAAGTCAGTTCTGACTCATAGAGATTTCAGACCACTGAATAGAACTACTGTGGGTTTTCAAAGTTGTTGATCTTTACAGAAGTAGAATGCTATCTCTCTCTGAAAAAAGTCAGTCACCTTTTTTGTTGTAAAATGGTATTTAGTATGAATATATCATTGATTTTGCAAAATTCTATCATATGATCTCCAGCTTCATTTCTATTACCAAGACCATGTTTTTGAGCTACTGTTCTGCTTCCAAATTTTGTGCTTGACTCACCAATAATTGTGAATGCATCTTGATTGAATATTTGATCAATTTAACTGAAAAATCTTGGTAGAAATATTCAATTCCTTCATTACTAGCTTTACAGTTGGTGCATACATTTGAATAATAGTTTCATTGGATTCCCTTGAATATGAATAGATATAATCTTATCACAGACAGCATTATACTTCATGGTTGATTTTTACAATGTCCATTTTGATTGTGTGTCTAAGCAAAATAGTATCTTCTACAATTTCACGGTGTTTTTATCCTTATGCTATGCCAGTTACATAATTTCATGTCAACTTGATAAGTAAGTTAAAGGTTAGAGTCTAGCTTGACAATCAGGTCACAGGCTGATGATGTCTCCTTGTAAGCATGCCCTTTTCATGAGGATTCTGGGAATTTTCTCTTTTACTGGATGTGAGCTACACTCTCTCTGTGCTTTACCTTCCAGTTGAAGAACTATGTAAAGACTTAACAGCACTGAGATGCTTCTGCTTCTCCTGGATCCATAAGGCTTTTCAGCCACTGGCCTGTGATCTTCCTGCATATGCTGCATGAGTCTGAGAAGGAATTTATGGACATATAACAGACATATGGGCTAATATATTGGACTTATAGATGTGATCTGAACTGGACTGGAATGTTTTCTCAAAATGCAATTGCTCTATGATATCAAGCTCTCTTATTTTTAATTTGTTTTCATTTTAAATCATTTTCATTTGGGAGCTCGTACAAAAATTACAACAATCCATACATTTGTAGCAAGCACATCTGAGCATTTGTTGCCATCATCATTCTCAAAACATTTTCTTTCTACTGGAGCCCTTGATATCAGCTTCTCATTTTCCCCCTCTCTCACTCACCTTGTCTCTCTCACGAACTCTTGATGATTTACCAATTGTCATTATTTTTAAATGTCTTACACTAACCAATGGATGTCTCTCTCCACCCACTTTTCTATTGCCTGTCCCTCAGGGAGAGGGTTATATGTGTTTTTCTGGGTAGACTAGAGAAATTAATTCAAAGGCATGTATAGAAAGGAGAGTTTTATATACAGGGGAATTGCACATTAAGAAAGTATCCCAACCCAGTCCAAGATCATAGTGTGATACCAATCCATGCAGTCCTCTTCCGATTCAGGAGGCACATGCAATGACATCAAATGCAGGACAATCACAGGCCAGTGGGTAGAAACTTTCTGGATCCAGTGGTACTGTAAGCATCTCTGCACTAGCAGGAGTCTCTAAGTGACTTTTCTGAATTCAGAGGCCTGGTCCCATAAGGGTAGGCCCATGTGACTTCTCCTACAGAATGTCTCAAAGGAAGTCAATCTTGTTCTTTTAAGAGTGAACAGAGAGACTTAGTATCTCCTGCCTCCAAAATGGAAGTACTGGATTTCCCAGAATTTTCAGGAGAAGGTGATGCCCACACAGATGTTTCATTGTCTATTTGCAGATTGGCAGGCTTGATTCCACCCTTACACTCTTAATCATTAAATTGTCACCAGATTAGGTGACTACGATAATCATTGTGATTGGCTACCCTCTTCACTCCCCACTTTTCCCTACTCTCCCGGTATCCTTACTCTCATTATTGGTTCTGAGGTATCAGTCCTGGATTACTTGTGTTTCTAGCTCTTATCTGTACCAGTGCACAATCTCTGGTCTAGCCGGATTTGTAAGGTAGAATTCACATCATGATAGTGGAAGGGAGGAAGCATTAAAGAACTAGAGGAAAGTTATATGTTTCATTAGTGCTAGATCATCTCCTGACTGGATGTCTCCTCCCCATGACTCTTCTGTAAGCGGATATTCAATTGCTTACAGATGGATTTTGGGTCTCTAGTCCAAACTTCTGGTCATTCACAATGATATGATTTTTTGTTCTGAGTCTTTGTTGCACGTTACCTGATCCTATAGACACCTCATTATCATACAGGCTGGTGTGCTTCTTTCATGTGAGTTTTCTGCTTCTCAGCTAGATGGCAACTTGTTTATCTTATAGCCTTTAAGACCCCAAACATTATATCTTTCGATAGGCATACACCATCAACTTTCTTTATCACATTTGCTTATGCATCTACTTTGTCTTCGGTAATCGTGTCAGGGAGGTGAGCATCCTGGAATGCCAGATTATTAAAACAAAGTATTATTGCTTTGAGGGAGTCCTTGAGTAGAGGCTCAATCTCCATCTGCTACCTTAATTCTTAACATTTGAATATGAGTTCATAGATTTATTCTCCTCTCATTATATAAAAATATATTTACTATGTACATGCCTGTATTTAGACTTCTATAAATGTCCTTTGCCTTCAGGCTCTTTCCTTTATTTCTTTTTTCTTTCCTCTTGTCCCACCATCATGTTTGGTCTTCATTCAGGTTTAATAATTCCCCACTTATAAAGCTCTCTTACACAGGCATGGATGTCTCTGGGTTTGTTGCTTTTGTTTAGTCAACTTGGACTTACACAATCCATTTATCATGAGGTGTGGCAGTCATGTACTTATATTAATTTTATAATTGAAATGTAGGGTTGGAGTCTGGCCTGTTAATCAGGAGAAAGCCATTGAGTAGCTGATGAGGCCTCTGTGTGGGCATAACTTTCACCTGAGACTCCTGGGAAATCTCGCGGTATTTCCCTTGTGAAGATGAGAAGCTATTTTCCCCAGTTTTTGGAAGTTAGTTTGAGAGATAATTAACCACAGGCAATACAGAATGGCAGCGGCTGGGAGGCTGGAGTAGCCGGTGGAGAGACCACAGGACTTTGCCCTGATGAAGACAGACCTCTGAAGCTGTAGTGGCATGCTGTTGATAGACCTGAGCCCTGGAAGCGAGGAGCCATGGGAAGACCCCTGCCAGTGCCAGAATTCTGCACCCACTGACCTGTGACTTCCTGAGTCAGAAGCAGACATTATAGACTGATTTTGGGCATTTGGGTTGTTATTGGACTTATGACTTTGCACTGGACTGGATTGGGATGCCTTCTTAGGGTCACATTTCTTTTGTATATAAACCCTTTCCTTATACCTATATACGTATCCTTGCATTTGTTCCTCTAGTCTACCCGGACTAACACATGAGGTTATCAACTAGTGTAGTTGTGAGATTTTTAGTTCTGTTTATATTTGACTTGTAATCCATATTGAAAGCTGCAGCCCATGATCTTCAGCATAAAGTGCCTGTGGCAGTCATGTACTTATGTTAATTTTATGATTGAAATGTAGGGGTGGAGTCTGGCCTATTAATCTGGACATAGCCATTGAGTAGCTGATGAGGCCTCTGTGTGGGCATGGCTTTCACCTGAGACTCCTGGGAAATCTCACGATATTTCCCTCATGAAGATGAGAAGCTATATTCCCCAGTTTTTGGGAGTTAGTTTTAGAGATGATTAATCACAGGCAACACAGAATGGCGGTGTCTGGGAGGCCGGAGTTGCCGGTGGAGAGACCACACAGTTTTGCCCTGATGGTAATAACCTCTGAGGCTGGGACAGCCACATGGAGGCCTCATCCAGGGATGAGTTGCTTCTGCCACCACAGGATGCAGTTGATGGACCCTGAGCCCTGGAAGTGAGGAGGCCCCTGTCGGTGCCGGGACTCTGTAGCCACTGACCTGTGACTTCGTGAGTCAGAAGGAGACTTTCTGGAACGATTTCAGGCATATGGATTAATATAAGACTAGTGACTTTGAGCTGGATTGGGATGGGATGTTTTCTCAATGTCCTGTTCCCCTTGAATATAAACCCATTCCTTATATCCATATGCGTGGCTTTGAAATTTGTTCCTCTAGTCTACCCGGACTAACACAGTGCCTCAAGTTCTCCTACATTTTAGCAATCAAAGTTCTGACACTACATATAACAAGTTGTTAATAATTATTTCCCTAATCCTATTGTTCCATTCCCTTTCAAAGAGTACAGTTTCTAAGAATATTTACTCATAAGATAGATTGGATAAGTTTATAAAGGGTTATAACCCAGATCTACATATTTCCAGATAGTAAAATTTACAATGTAATATTCCTTCCTTTTATTCAAAGGCCTACCTTTCTTGTTCATGCACAGTTTTGCACAAACAAAATGAGATGTTCTGGAGTATCTATTCTTATCAATATCTACAAATTTATTCTTATTTGTAGCTTACTATGACCCAATGAGTCAAATATTTTTGCATTTCCACTGAAACACAAGTCCAAGTTTCTCTTCTTGTGTGTCCTTTCAACCAAGAGCTGTCCGATGTCAGAAATGATATCCCTTGGACCATATCTTCTCTGATGCCTGCTTGAATTTCTGGAAGATACCCAATTTCTGGAAAATAACAAATATTACTTGCATGTGAAAATAATGGTAGTATTTAATATGTCAGCAAATCCCTTTATTTTGTAGTACATAGTGATCGAATTTTATTTTTATTTATTAAAATTTGGTATTAAGCATTGCCAAGATTTGAATGATATGGAATCCTCACAGCATTGTGGTTACAGAATGGGCTACTAAAATTTTTAGAAACAAGACAAAAGAAAAGCAAACAAACAAAAAAATGTGTTACTAAATGAAAGGTTAATAGTTCAAACACAGAATCTGCTTTCAGTGAAAAAAGACTTGGCAATCTTGTGCCACATGAATTGTAGTCCAGAGAACCTTCTAGAGCAGTTCTACTCTGTTCCATGAATTTGAATGAACTCAATATGCAACAATAAAGCATAAACATTTAATCTAATTTCTTCTCTCCTGAATGTTATGCACTAATGAGTGAATGATCGATTTTGCATAGGCCTGTTTTGTATACGTGTATTGAAAATGTGTCACTATTCATTTAAATATATTTCTAAGGATTGTGGTGGTTTTGATAAGGAGCTCTGGTGGCACTGTGGTTAAATGACAGGTAGCGAATTGAAAGGTAGGCTTTTCAAGTCCATAACTGCTTCTTGGAGAGACACATGGACTTCCCAGATGGAATACACAATGAAGAAGCTCAATATTAGCAGCTAAGATGAAAGTAGGGGCTAATTCTGGAGCAGATTATCAATTTCACATATGCAAGTTGAAGATGAAAGAGAATAGTATAAAAATAAGTCTTCTATTGCCAAAATAGACTTTGAGTCTATTACACTTGAATTTTGAGGACATCTCAAGAATCGATTTGATGCGTTGAAGGCTAATGACAGTTCCACTTGATGAGCTGTAGGAGGCTATCAAGTATATCATCCATGAAGAAACAACAGGCAATTAAAAACACAGGAAAGAACGGATCAAAATCAGCAGTATAAGAGACACTGAAGTTTGCTCTTAAAATAACTAAAGCAAATGAAAGGAAGGATGATGTCAAAAAGCTGAATAGAAAACAAATGCAAATATTATAATAAAATGTTTAAAGACCTAGAATTAGAAAATCAAAAGGGAAGAACACACTAAGCATATCTAAAAATTTATGAGGCAAAAAAGGCTCAAGAAAAAATTCAAGCCTATATTTGAAATATTGAAAGAGTCTGTGGGAAAATATTGAATGATGTAGTAAGCATCAAAATAATGAAAGAAGACCCAAAGTCATTGTACAAAAGAAAACTAGATGAAATACCACGATTACAGGATGTAGCTTATGAACAAAACCCAATGGTACTGAAGGAAGAAATTTAGGTTGCTTTGAAAACATTAGCCAAAGATAGTGCTCTCAGAATTGAATAAGAATACCTATTGAAATGTTTGAACAAGGGGATGAAGCACTGGAAGCACTCATTTATCTATGCCAGGAAATGTGCAAGGCAACTACTTGGCCAATTGACGGGAAGAGATCCATATTTGAATGTATTCCAAAGAAAGGTGACCCAGCATAGTGTTCAAATTATAGGACAATATTGTTGATATTACACATAATCAAAAATTTGCTAAAGATTATCCAAAAACAGTTTCAACAGGACATTGACAGACAACTGCTGGAAGTTCAGGCCAGATTCAGAAGTGGGGATGGAACAAGAGATATCATTGCTGATATCAGAGGAGGGTATTGGCTGAAAGCAGAAAATGCTAGAAAGACATTTGCTTAGGTTTCATGGATTGTGAAAAGGCATTTGACTTGATAGACAGCTGAAACTGTGCATAATCTTGAGAAAAATCTGAATTCCAGAACACTTCATAGTGCTGATTGGGGACTTATATATGGATCAAGAGTCAGTAGTGCAAACAAAACAAGGGAATTTTATGTGGTTTAAAATTAGAAAATTGTGTGTCAGGGTTATATCCTTTCACTACATATAGTGAATCAATATGCTGATCAGAGCATCAGAATGACTGGATTAAATGAAGAAAAATATGTATTCAGAACTAGAGGATGACTCATTAACAATTTTCTTGCTGAAAGTGAAGAGAAATTGAAGCATTTGCTGATGAAGATCAAGGATTTCAGCCTTCAATATGGATGGATTGTGATTCAATTAAAGACCAAAATCCTCACAAATGGTTCAATGAATAATATCATGATAAGTGGAGAAAAGGTTTAAATTGTCAAGTAATTTGTCTTTTTTCAATCCACAATCAATGTTCATGGGAGCAGCATTCCAGAGATGAAACACTAGTCAAATCTGCTGCAGAAGGCTTCTTTTGGAGTATTGGAAAGCTCTAAGGACTAAGGTTTGCCTGACCCAAGCTATGGTATTTGCCACTGCCGTAGATACATATGAAAATTGAACATTGACTAAAGAAAATAGAAGACCCATTGATTCATGTGATTGTTGGTATTAGAGAAGAATATTGAAAGTACCATCAACTATTAAAACAATAAACCAATCTGTCTTGAAAGAAGGCTGGCCAGAGTGCTCCTTAGAGGTACGGATAGTAAGATTTTGTCTTATATACTTGGAACATATCATCAGAAGTGACCTGTCCCTTGAGTAGGTCATCATATTTGGCAAAAAAAGAAAATGAAAAGGAAGACCCTCCTTGAGATGGATTGACAGTGGCTACAATAATAGGCTCAGGCAGAGGAAAAAGTGAGGCTTGGCATGAGATTTTGTCGGCAGTGTTTTGTTCTGAGTTGCTATAGGTTGGAACCACTTTGATGGCTTCTAACAATGCACATATAAGTAGCAGTTAAGAAAACAGACAATATATTTCACTGGACAAATCTGCTGTTCAAGACATTTTAAAGTTTTGAAAAGCAAACCATTTTGAGGACTAAGGTGTTTGACCCATGCCATGGTATTTTCTACCATATATATGTGTAAGTTGTTCATTTAATTAGAATTATTAACCTAGTTCAATTACCAAGTATAATTGATGCATTTGATTTAAAGTGTTAGCAAAGAATATTAAAAGTATTTTATATTATTAAAAACCACATCTGTCTTGGATGATAGTCAGAATATTTCTTATAAGAAAAGATTATGGGACATCAGCTCACTTACATTGAACATGATATCAAGAGAGACCAATCCCTGTAAAAGAACATCATTCTTTGTGATGGAGATTGAGGAAGGCCTTTAAATCAGATAGATTGACAGTGATTTTGTTATTTCTGGATTGGGATACATAGTTCTTGCTTCACAACATTGAAAGAATTCATGCAGAAGAATTGGGGGAAGTAAAGCAATGAAAAGATATATTGAGAATGGGCTGATTATTCTGAAATTTATGTAGTTACATAGGCTGGTGAGTTTATGGGCCCAGACCCAGACCTTGAAGATATTAGAGAAAGAAAGGGCCCATGAGTCTAATATGGACCCCAAATTTGCAGCTGGTACTCAGTTAACATAGTTTGAGTGGCTATAGTTGGCATGACTAAAATCTGTTATAGAAAAATGTGTGACACTATGAGCTAGTCTAGATTACAGTAATTTAATGGCTTGCTCTGAAATGGACTTCAATTATGGATGCACAATGAAGATTTTTCACATTAAAAAACATGCTTAGTGCCTCAGAGTACTTGCTTGAGATGAATGAGGAATTTAGAAATTAGATATATAAAATTGAAATACATAATGGCATAAAAGAGCTGGATTGCCCACTTTCAAAGGAACACTTACTGTTAAAATAAGGGTACGAGTGGAAGATTATCTTTCATATATGAAAGGACACTGGCAAGCAGAGTTGAGGGGAAATTTGCCATGATAGGTTTGTTGTACCAACACGGCTTCCATAGGAACATGTCAGAGGAGTTTCAGTTTGATTTGGAGGGCAACAAGATAAATGGCTTTCCAAGGCTGGTTGCCTTCTTTATTTCTCCCTGGTGATCGGACTAGTGCTTTATCTGAACAGGGTGCTGCACTATGTGGGCTTGCTGTCGCTGTTCCTCCCTGCTTGACTAACCTGAGAGCACATTCTGCTGTCCGCTTCCTTGACCTTGGACCTGTGGGGAGTGGAGGGGCTGATCCAAGAGAGTGGGATCAACTGAACCCTCTGTACTGCTGGGTACTGCCGTTATATTCCTTTCCTTGCTATAAACCTATCCATGTCTATGTAGATGTATACACATATGTGCACATGTATGTTCATGTATGTATGTGTGTGGCCTGATTTTGTTTCTCTAGACCCTGCCTAATATACTTGCCATGCAGTGTGTTACTTGCTACAGCTCTTTAAACCACAGCTTTTGTAGCTCACCTCATAAAACCGAGCAGGACCACTCAGAATGGGTGGATTCTGCCCCCTTAAATCCTGACAGTTCTCAGTGGAAATAAAGGTTTATACTATTCTATTGAGTGATTGTAAAAAGGCCTACTTATTAGTGCAACTTAAAACTTTTCAATGAAATTAGGCAATAGTTTGATTCTAATAAGTAAAAATGAGTCAGCTCAGAAGCAGGAGTGGAAATCTCACTACCATCAAAAAAGAAGCCCCCAGAGTGAAGTGTGTTTTCTGAACCCCAAATCCCTGTACACTGAACCTACTTGGTCCAGAAGAGAGAGTGCTGTGACCCCAGAGGAGCAGCAAGGGAGCAAACTCATCAAAGACAACATCGTGGGAGAAATCTCTGATCCTCCTGTGAAACAGAAGGAGTCCAGCTGAATTCCTTCCGGACAGAGGCAGTGGGGAGGGTTCTTTGGGCACTTATCAGCAGCACTCCTGGTAGCATAGCTGAGAAAAGACTATCCCGACAAGAGAGCTCTGGCTTTGACATATCTCATCATGAATAGTTATCCATTAACTTCTCAAATAAATGTTACAACTGCTAGTATGGTCTGTGAGCTCTATGGGGCCATTTACATAAATTGTCAAATCCGGAAGAAAAAAAAAGACCTGCAAAAGAGAGCCGGTATCAGAATTGGGAAGAAGTTTTGAGACTGGAGGCATTTTGTGACATCAACCTCAAAGGAATTGGTCTAAGGCTAACAACTTGGACTCCAGGTTGTTGTTTTTTTTGGCAAAGTCAGCCCCCATCACACAACTTCTTTGACGTCCCCACATTATTCTTCTGCTGAAATCCCTTTTTTTCCTTTTTGCTGAATTTATTGGATGTTTATTTGTCTTTGAAATTATTCAATTTAAAATAAATTTTCCCACTTGTGGCTTCCAATATTATATATACAGTTTTGTATGCTGCAATCTTTTCTCATTAAAATATTAGTCTTCAATTTTATAAAATCATATATTTATTCAAATCCTTCCTCGTTTCAATTTTTTCTGAGATTAAATATAGGTTGTTTACAATTTTACTTCTTTCCTTCAAGTTTCAACTGTAAAAAATGATCCACATTTTTGTCCCTTCCTGGTGCATTTCTCAACCTCCTCCTACAGCCTACTCATTCAATTATTTTTAGTTCCATACCCATTCTGTTCTGTATGCTAGCTTCTGTATTCTTTATACCAATTACCCAAAGCAATATGCTGATAAATGCTGGTCAAAATTCAAACATTATTCTTTAAATATATGGAAAAACTAATTATCAGATTCAGAAGAGATACACCAAGTCTTGGCAAACTACTCTTTCAGAAGAACAAAATAGGAAGTCTCACACATCTCAATTCAAGTAGTCTGTACAGTCACAGTCATCAAAATAACTTTGTGCTGGTACAGTGACAGATGTATGGACCATAGCAATAAAATTGGGAACATAGAAGTACATCCATCTATCTATGAAAAACTTTGACAAATGAATGAAGTGGATTAAATTGGGAAGAAAATGTCTTTGACAAATGGTATTGGCAAAAAAACTATCCCTTTGCAAAGAAATGAAATGGGACCCAAATATTTCAGCAAATACAACAATGAATTCAAGATGGATCAAAGACCTATGTGTAAAACCTAGAACTCTAAAAATTATCAATGAAAATCTAGAGGCAAACCTAGATGTCCATGTGTATTAGTCTGAGTAGACTAGAGAAATTCAAAAGCGTGTAAATGCATATATATATATAGTTGGTCATGCATATATATACACACATATATGTATATATAATATTATGTGTATATACTATATATATATTGTGGCAGCCATGTGCTTATGTTAACTTCATGATTGAGATGTAGGGGTGGAGTCTGGCCTGTTAATCTGGAGATAGCCATTGAGTAGCCAATGAGGCCACCGTATGGGCATGGCTTTCTCCTGAGACTTCTCAGAAATCTCACAATATTTCCCTCATGGAGAGGAGAAGCTATCTCCCCAATTGTTGGGAGTTAGTCTCAGAGACAATGAATTACGGACAAGACAAGATGGCAATGTCCCAGAAGCTGAAGGAGCTGGAGTAGAAGCCACATGGCCTTACCCTGACAGAACCAGACTTCTGAAACTGGGGAAGCACGTGGAGAGCCCTACCAGCACTGAGTTTCCTCTACCACCATTGGATGCTGTTGATGGACCCTGAGCCCTAGAAGCGAGGAGCCATAGGGAGACCTTTGCTAGCACTGGGATTCTGCATCCACTGGCCTATGACTTCATGAGTCAGGAGAGTTTATAGATTGGTATCAGGCAAATGGGCTAATATCAGACTTATAATTTTGAACTGGACTGGGTTGGGATGCTTTCTTAATGTCCTATTCCTCTTGTATATAAACCTTACCTTTATATCCATATGCGTGTCTATGAATGTGTTTCTCTAGTTTACCTAGAGAAACACAAGAGTTTTATATAAAGGGTAACTGTACATTAAGGATACATCTGAGCCCAGTCCAAATCAAGCCCATAAGTCCGATATAAGTCCATATGTCTGACAGCACTCTGCAAAGACCTTCAGACTCATGAAACACATGCAATGACACCAAATGCAGGATGATCACAAGCCAGTGGGTGGGAAATCTTTGGAACCAGTGGTGGTATAAGCATTTTATCGCTGGCAGAAGTTTCCACCTGAATTCCCTAGATCCAGGTTTCTTGCTGCATCAGGGTAGTTCTTTATGGCTTTTCCTCAGGAATGCCTCTCAGGGAACCAGTCTTGTTAGTCAAGTCTCTCAGGCAGCAAGTGTTGTCAGTAAAAACTCTCTAAGGAATTGAAATGAGAGCGACAGTGTCTCTGCCTCCAAGAAGAAATTACTAAATTTCCCAGAATTCTCAAGAGAAGATCATGCCTACACAGAAGTCTTATTGGCTATCTCCATACTGACTCCAACCCTGCACTTTCAATCCTCAAACTGATATCAGATTATGTGTCTGCCACAATATGTATTGAGAAAATAAATTGGTAACTGCCTATTTGACAAAGGACTATTTTTTAATAATTTATAGAATATCTAAGCATTTCAACCAGGAAAAGAGAAATAATCTGACCTTTAAATGGACCAAAGAACAATATAAAGAGACTTCATCAAAGAAGAAATTTAGGCAAGCAATAAAATTATCAAGAATGCTCTCTATCACTAGCCAGTAGACAGTTTCAAGTCAAAACAGCAGTGAGATAGCACCTAATGCAAGCATTATTAGCAAATGATTTTTAAAAAGAATCATAAATGCTGAGATAATTTCTCAAACACTGATTATGGGACATTAAAATGGTGCACTCATTATAAAAACAAGTATATTACTTTGAAGTTTAAAGTGCCCCTGATCCAAGCCATGATATTTTCTTTTACCTGATGTGAAAATTGCAAGAACCTTGCAAGGGCAAATCTGTCTTGGAAGATGTGTGAGCAGAGTGCTCCTTAGAGACAAAAATGACAAGACTTCATCTTGCATACTTTCGACATGTTGTCAGGAGAGACTAGACCCTGGAGAAGAACATCATACTTGGTAACCTAGAAGGGCATCACAAAAAGGGAAGGCATTTTGTGAAGGCCTATGGATCAACACAGTAGCTGCACTAATAAGCTCAGGTCCAGGACAATTCTGAGGATGCCTCAGGACCAGCCATTGTTTGGCTCTGTAGTACATAGGCCTGCCAGGGGTTGGGACCTTCTTGATAGTACCAAAGAGCAACAACACTAAGTGAATGACACTGCACTTAGAGATATAAATACCATTTGACTTAAGAATTTCTCTTGTGGCCACAGCTAACCAGAAAAACAGCAGTCCTGTACAAAGAAAACAGAGAAATTTGAGCCCTAACCTTTATAGCGACATACACACACATGGTTACCTTAGTCCTAATCACCAAAGCAAAAAGACATAAACAACCCACATGTCGATCAATGGGAAAATAAATGAACAAAATACATACAGTCTTAGAAACTCACAAAACAGTTCTATCTTATCCTATAGGATCACTTGAGTCACTTTTGACTCAATTCCAGTGAATTGTTTGTTTCTCTAATTTTTGTGAAATAATGTCCATGATGCCAGATCAGCTGCTAAAGTAAATGTTGGATATGGTAGTTTATTCAAATGCAGAAGAAAAGCCTAGTGGTCAACTTTCAAGAAATCAGATATTAAAAACCTAGGGATAATATTTCTACTCTGACATGGATCTCCATGAGCTAGAACCAACTTGATAGCAACATTTCCCCCCTTATTTGTGTGATATACAAACATTTGCACACATAGAATAATATTTTTCCTTGCAGATATATTCAGCTTTCTCATCCAACTCAATAATTATTTCATTTAGTCATATCTATTATTCTATTTAGAAACAAATGCTTAAGATTTTCATTATTTAGACATGGAGTATAATGCAAAAATGATACCCCTACAGCATTTTAATAGTTACAATGCCTTCTTGGAGTTCTCAATTTTTAGAGACATCCATGTTTTGTCTGTTTTTGACTGTTTTCAGACATTAATATTAATGAGCAACTTTGCTTTTGAAAACCAAAAATTAAAAATAAAACAAGGATAAAGCAGTGATCGTGTTGGAACAGTCTAATGTTATACTATGTGTGCTTTGTTGTTTCTCAGCTAAAAGGCTGCTTGTTTATCTTCAAGACTTTGAGACCCCAGACACTGGATCTTTTATAGCCAGGCACCATCAGTTTTCTTTGCCACATTTACTTACGCATCTGCTTTGTCCTCAGTGATTGTGTTGGGAAGGTAAGCATCTCAGACTGCCAAATTATTATAAGGTTTGCTTGTATTGGGGTTGTAGAAGCCCACTGTCCTTGTGTTTCCTTAACATTATCCCTATAAATATGTGTACATAGATCTATTTCCCATTCTTCATATATAAATATATTTACATTTGTATATGCCTGTGTTTAAATGCCCTGTGCCTCTTAGTTCTTTCCTCTATTTCTTTTCACTTTTCTGTTGTCATACTATCATGTTCAGTCTTCATTTGGGTATCAGGAATTCCTCTGAATTCCATCTATCCCTTATGGGTGTTTTCAAGTCAAGTGCGATGGAACACCTCCTCTCGGCCCCACAGTCTGTTTTTGGTGTTCCCTGGGGCCTGCATTGCTCTGCTCCCCTTGCTGTTCTATTGCATACCGTCAGTGCTTGACTTTGACATGGTGAGCTAGGAGCGGGCACAATCCTCCCATGTGTCTCTTTTCTTTAATACTTTAAAAGAAATCTTGTGCAGCAGATTTTTCCATTGGGGGGCATTCTGTATTATGAGGGAATTCTCCACCTCAATACTCAACCCCAAGAAAAATTGTCAAAAAGCTTGACTGGGTGGAACTTTCATAGCAAGCTCCCCCCCACCCCACCACCCCCCACCACCAAGTGAACATCAAGCAACTGGCTCGGAGTTAGTGAACTCAGTGGTGTCACTTGGGATGGTTCTCTTTGGTACCAGTGATATTTTTTTGTAAAAGCAGTTTCCCCTCAAACCTCATTTTTTGTGATGGCTGTGAATTTTTTTTTCCTGCTGGGAGAAAATGATGTAAGGTGGAACACAACTTATAAGGACAGTGCTATGTGAAAAACTCAAGTTTTTTCATTTCAAAAGGCAAGTGGGGGTTCTTGGCACAATATATGTAACTATGTATTGAACTATTCATGATGAAAAGCAATGTATGAGCCCCCAATAAAATGATTAAATTTTTAAAAAATATGAAATGTTGATTGATGACAGGTCTCATTCTGGACATCCACCACCTTCCCTAATGGTCTAAAATGTTCATGAAAATCATGCACTAGTTAAAAAAAATTAAAAAGTCAATAAATAATGCACTAGTTTTAGAAGACTGAGGTTGGACCATTTAAGAGACGGGGAAGTTTTCTGTACTATTTGGGAGCTCAGTTCAATGAATTATAATGGAAAATTTGGAAATGACACTGATGGCTGCAAGTTTTGTGCCTCAGGTTCTGATTGAACAGGAAAAGACCTTGCTTTAAAAGAATATCTCCTAAAGACCCAGACTTGTCTCCCCAAGATCATTACCGTTGACGAGGCATGCTGCTATTTCACAATCCCCCCCCAACTACTCATCAAGTGAAATCAAAGATCAAGACAATGCTCATTTGTTTTTATGCTGTGAGGGGGAAGTTCATTCCACAAGATCGGACTGTTTGTTAATCAAGCTTTCTCTTTGGAGTTTCTGAAAAGATTGCATAACAGAATCTGACCCCAAAAAGTCCAGATTTGTTGCAGATGGGGGACTGGTTTTGCCCCCACAATGATGCATCTGCTCATGCACCCATCCCAGTGCACACGTTTTTGGCAAAAAAAAAAAAAACACAAGAAAAACAGCATGTCTCTCTTGCCCCATTCCCCTAATTCACCTGACCTTGCTCCATGTAACCTTGCTTTATGAAGAGTAACATGAAAGAACAGTGACTTGATGATAGTAGAAAAAAAATGAGGGTGGTGCTGTCCCTCCAAACAGATGAGTTTAAAAAATGTTTCTAAGAATGGAATTGCAGATTTGACAAATGTGTTCAGTGTAATGGAGAGTACTTTAAAGGTGATATGGTTGTTTTGTAAAAAACATACCTAGCTTTGAAAGACAATTATGGGTTTTCTGCTTTTCTTTTTGTTTTGGATACCACATCGTATTCTGATGTACTGGCATGGGATGAGGTGATATGTAGGGCAAATGGGCAGGGCCACAACCTTATTTCTTTGGCTTTGTAATGACATTACCAGACAGTTCTACACATTGTGCGACCTTGAACCAGTCCACATCCTTTATTTTCCTTAGCTATGTAATGGCATTACCAGACAGTTCTACACATTGCCCCATCTGGAAAGCTGGACCTGTGTTCTCCTGTGATTTTGGACATTTTTGCCTTGCTGTTCTGGAACCCTGCATTTCTCTTAACTCTGTCCAACTTTTTAATTGGGGACAGAACACCCTCCACTGCTGCATGAGCTATTTCCTCAAAGTTTCATGAGTTTCTATTTGAAGTTTCAGTGAAATACAGCCTCCAAGGCAATGAGGAAGAATTAGAGGAGCAATGGATCAGAGTATAATCTTGGAAGAATTGGACCTTGAAAACATCTTTAATCTTTAATTCCTTTGAATTAGTCTGGTATAAATTCTTAGAAAAGAAATCATTACCACAAGTGATTCTTTAAAAAATAATATCGTGTGGTTTGGTAATGATTTCTATACAAATATGTTACTTGAGAACTAATTTTGTCAAATAATACATGCAAATATGTTTGCTCTTGTTTGAAGTGTATGCTACATAACATGTGATATGAATTTTAGTTTTACATATTTTTAATTTAAAGAAATTCCAGTAATATCACTTCACCCTGATGGTTACAAACAGCTACATCCATCCATTTTGGATCAGGTTATTTTCATTTACATTCTCATCATTCTCCATCCATGTCCCCAAATCCTGTTGCACTATATGGTATAGATAAGGAGTAGAGTTAAATAAGCAATGGTAGCAGTAATTGTAAATAAAATAAAAATAAAATAACTTAGTCTACTTAAATTGTCATTTTGACCATTTAAAGATTTTTTTCCTTAGCATGTAGAAATAATAAAAATGACTGGAAACTGAAAATAAAATAATTGGTCTAAGTTCTAAAATCTTAATTGGCATGTCCTCAAATCTGGGACCTTCTTTTTTGTCAATGCTTTCCACGCAGATTGAAGGACTTCATCAATGCCATTGCCATTGGCTCTTGATCATATAATAATGCCTCAAATAGTTGAATTTTTACCTAGATCATTATTTTGGCACAGTGACTGTGTGCTTTCTCCTCCTTCTACTTTTTCTTCTTCTTTTTGCATATGTTATATAGCAGATTGAGATCTGGAAGATGAGAGTAGTCTGATGAGTCTCTGGCTGCTGTTTAATCATTGAGATCAGATTGCATCTCAGGAATCTAATTGACAGCATCTGTGGGAAGAAATTATGGAAAAGCCCGATAACATCAGTCAAAAAAAAAATCCAAGGACAACTATGGAACAGATAGTCTATTTCTCTCATTTAAGTGCACATTGAAGCTGACAAAAATTTGAACATTTCCATGAGAGTCAAAATACAAACTTGAGAATATTCCACCTAAATTTACAGAACTTCACAACAAATTTGACATGACCAGATATATTCGGGGGAAGATGGCAGCCAGATAGGTAGCTCACGTCCTGAGTTCCTGGAGCTTGATGAGTGGGGGTGAATCGGGGAAGAGTGGGGTTTTAGAATTGGTTTGATGACTCCCAAGAAAGTTCAGACACCTCTTCTGAACTAGAAGCAAACACAAACCACAAGCCAGCACTCCCTACGGACTCCCACACTCCGTACAGACGCTGCCTTTCTTTTGCCATGGAGTCCAGGGCGCCTGCTCTGCAAATGCGGGCCAAGAGTTCAGCCTTGCATCAACTCCCATCCTTGCAAATCGCCAGCTAGTCCTCCCCACCCCACGGTGCCCAGGGTTCCATGGGGACGCTCCACACAGACACCCCCTCCACTCCCAACCCCCAGAGATTCATGTCTTCAGTGGAACTGCAGACCAGACCCTCCCCACCCAGAAGCCCTCACCCAGGCGCCCCGTAACACAACCAGAGGCATTGTGCCCCACCACCGCCTGCCCAGGATCAGATCACCCAATCCCCAACCCATCCCCTAATTCACACCCCTACAAGTGGCCCACACTTTTCATCAGGTGTGAGTGGAATGTCCGCACTCTCCATAGATACTAGCACTTGCCCTGGTCACCAACACTCCTCATGGTGGCCAGCACTCCCCACAGACACTACGGGTTCAGGGTGCACGCTCCATAACCCACGGGCAGAGAGGTCCGCTTTACATTGGCACCCACACAAATCACTAGCCAGTCCTTCCCACCCATGCATACCAGTATCTCCCCAAACCCTCTCCCAGACATTCTTGACCCTAGCTGAGCATTCGGCCAGCCCCCCCCTCCAATCAAGAGGCCCACACCCAGGCGCTATAAGGTAGACAAAAGCTTTTGCCCTGTCAGAGGACTCTTTCCCACTCATGTGTGACAAGTGCCCCTTGCCAGGAAAAGATCACCCAATCTCCAACCCAGCCCCTAAGCCCACTCCCCTGCACTCCCTCAACACTTTCCATCAGACCCGCAGCATTCCCAGCTGCAAACAGTTCCAGAGGTAACCTGAGGGAAGCTATAATAAAACCAACGAGAGAGACCTGGACTCCTAAACACCAAGGAAAATGCCACCTACTACAAATAAATCTAACAAAAAAGAGCTATCTACTTTCAGTGTCAAGAAAAGGAAAAATAAATCCAATGCAAGATAACCAGCTGAACTTAATGGCAGTTATAGAAAATGCAGAGGTTGATCACAGAAAGAAATCCTCAGAATGTTACTAAGACGTATACAGGTCATCAGCGAAGCTCTGGAGAAGAAGAAAGAATTGATAAAGGAGATAAAGGCCATGCAAAAAAAGGAAATTCAAGAAATAAGGAGTGAGCTAACAAAAACTAATAGTAAGCTTTCAGATTTAGCCCAGAGAATTAAGGAGGCAGAGAACAGGACCCATAACATAGAGGATTCACAAGTAGAGTTTAATAAATGTTTAAAAAAAGTCTAACAAGTCTATGAGAGAAGCAGAAGAAAGTATTAGAAGTCTGTCTGGTGCTATGAAAAGAAACATTAGAATTATTGTTCTACTGGAGGAAAGTGCGTCAATGAAACCAACATCCAAAATAGTGATGGAATGCTTGGAGGAAAACTTCCCTAGCTTAATGAATGAAAACCAGACAACCATGCAGGAGGCCAAAATACTGCCAGCTAGACTGAACCCCAAGAAGAAAACTCCAAGCCATATAGTTGCTAGACTATCTAATTACAAGGAAAAGGAGAAAATTATGGGAGCAGTTAGGGAACAATGGGCAATCACATATAAAGGAAAACAGATAAGAATATGCTCATACCATATCAATGGAAACTATGAAGAAGAGGAGAGAGTAGAGCAGCATATTCTGAAAATTGCAGGAAAATCATGCAAACCCCAAAATACTCTATCCAGCAAAGTTACATATCAAAATTGATGGAGAAGTGAGAGTCTTCCCAAACAAGAAAATTTCAAAGAATATGCTAAAAGGAACCCAGCCCTACAAAAGATATTCAACAATCCATTGGGGACAGAAGAACAACAACTACCAAGCACACACAAGATACTGACACATAAAACGACTCTACCCAGAGACCATCAAAGGGATAAAAAGGCCCCAAGATAACTCTGGCTCAATGATGGAAAAAAGGCAAGAACGAACCACAAACAGACATGGACACAACTCATGGAGATAGAAAAACACCCACACAAGAGTGATGCAATGACAAGAGTGCACAGATAGATGTGAGAACCCTGAATATCAATGGATTGAATTCAGGCCTTAAGAGACAGAGAAAAATAGACTGGCTTAGAAAACACAACCACTCAATCTGCTGCCTACAGGAGATACACTTTAAGATCACAGAAAAAAAATATATTGAGAATCAAAGGCTATAGAAAAACATACCAGGCAAACAACAATTCAGAAAAACTAGGGGTAACATTCCTAATCAAAGATAAAATTGACCTCAAAGTGCAAACCTTAAAAAGAGTTAAGAAGTCAAGGGAAGGGTAGACAATGATCCAAAAAGCATTTAATATATATATATATATATATATATATATATATATATATTCCATGAATGATTGATCTGCTGAATACGTAAACCAAACACTCCAAAAGATGAAAAAAGAAATCACAGCCTCAACAATTATAGTGGGTGACTTTAATACACCACTCTCTGAGAATGAAAGGTCACAGGAAAAGAAGCTCAAAAAGGAGGCAAGAGATCTAAACACTACAATTAGACAATTTGATTTGCTATATATCTACACAGTTTTTCATCCAAATAAAAAATTCACATTTTTTTCATCCCCACATAAAACATGTTTTTAGACCACATGCTGGGGCATAAGGCAAATCTACATAAATATAAGCACATTGATATCATACAGAACTCTCTCTCTCCCAGACCACTGTGCCATAAGGTTGGAAACCATAAAAAGGAAGATGACGAGAACTAGAGAAAATAGTTGGAGAATGAATAATTCTCTATTGTGAAAGGAGTGCATACTGGTCCAGATGAGAGATGAAATTAAAAAATTTATGGAAACCAATGAGAATGAAAGCACGACATACCAAAACATGTGGGACACAGCAAAGGCAGTCTTCAGAGGAAGTATCATAGCAATATATGAATACCTGAAAAAGGAAGGGTGTCTCAAAACTGATATGTTGGCACAGAATTTACAATGACTAGAGCAGAGTCAACAGGAAATCCATCTAATAACAAAAGAAAAGAAACAATAAAAATCAGGGCTGAGATTCAGGAAAGGGAAAATAGGAAAACAATGTAAAAAACTAATGCTGTTAAAAGTTGGTTCTTTGAAAGAATTAACCAAATTGACAAAACACTGGCAGATTGTACCAAACCAAGGAGGAACAAAATTTCAATAGCAAGAATGAGGGATGAAAGAGGGGACATGACAACTTACCCTAATGAAATCAAAAGAATAATTACACAGTACTGCAAAAGTCTGTACTGCATTGAATTCAACAACTTGGAAGTCATGGACAAATTCTTGGGAAAACAACCTTTCCCTAGATTATCCTCATTGGGCATCAAGAATCTCAACAGACCCTTAACTATAGAAGATATAGACAAGGATATCAAGGGATTACCAACGGGAAAAATCACCTGGACCAGATGGCTTTGCAGGAGAATTCTGCCAATATTTGAGGGACAAACTGACACCAATCCTACACAAGCTCTTCCAAAGCATAGAAAAAGATGGGAAACTCCCAAACTGCTTCTATGAAACTAGTATAACACTGATATAAAAATCAGGTAAGGAACCCATAAGAATTGAGAACTACAGACCAATATTCCTAATGAATATTGATGCAAAGTTCTTTAAAAAATGCTGGCCAATAGAATACAAAAGTATATAAATCAAATAATTCACCATGACCAAGTGGGGATTGTACCTGAGATGCAGAGGTGGTTCAACATATGAAAGCCCATTAGAATCATACACCACACTGATATGAAAAACTATATTAACCACATGGTAATGTTAATAGATGCATAAAAAGCATTTGAAAACATCTAAAACCAATTCCTGCTTGACACTCAAGAAGATAGTAATAGAAGGAAAATTCCTCAAGATAATATGAGCTATATATGAAAAACCAACAGCCAACATTATTGTCAATGGAGAAAAGCCAAACACAATCCCACTGAAAAAGGGAATCAGACAAGAATGTCCCTTGTCCCCACATTTATTCAATTTTGCACTGCATATTTTAGCATAAGGTATAAGGCAAAGAAAAGACATCAAAGGTGGGGAAGGAAGGGGTGAAATTATCATTATTTACAGATGATATGATTCTCTATATGGAAAACCCCAAAAGCTCCACAAGGGAAATAGTGGAAACAATAGAGTATGGCAATGTATATCAAAACAACAATGATATACCACCTAACACCCTGAAGGATAGCCCAATTCAAAAAATCCAAAAACAGCAAGTGTTGGAGAGGCTGTGGGGAGATAGGGACTCTTATCCACTGCTGGTGGACTTGCAGGTATGTATAGCCACTATCGATATCAATTTGGAGATATCTAGAACAGATGGAAACTGAGCTACCATATGACCCAGCAATCCCCCTACTGGGCATATATCTAGAAGAGGCAAGCAACAATCCATGAACAGACATCTGTGCCTCAATGTTCATCACAGCACAGTGCACAATCACAAGGAGTTGGAAGCAGTCCAAATTTCCATCAACCGAGGAATGGATTAAAAAGCTGTGGTACATGCATACAGTGGCATGCCATGCATCTCTGAAAGACACTGATGCACCCATGAAGCAAATCACCACGTGGGAAGAACTGGAGGAAATTATTTTAAGGGAAGCTAGCCAAGCAAAAAAGGATATGCACAACATGAGTTCACTGAGGTAAGCTTATTAATAATAAAAAATGCAAAAGGGGCATTGGGAAAAAAAGCTACTGTATACAGAAAATACTGGGACAAGGCCCAGGTAACATGGCAGGGGCTAGACCAAATCCAGGGCTACATATGGTAGTCAACTAGTGTGGCGGGCCAGGGGGTGCGGGGCGTCAGATTGTAATATGCAGAGAAGGAATGGGGTACTAACCCACCCAATGGGAGTGTATTTTTTATATCTCCACAGGAAAAGAGAGACCAAACCTAAATCCAGTGTTCCCAGATGTGAATGCAGCATGACAGAATGGAGGAGAGAACCATTGAAGTGGTCTGAGATCACAACCCCAATTCCAACTACAGGAGTAGCCACCTCTCCCCCAGGGGAATTTGCCTTGGAGGACAGCACTGAAGCTGGAGCTTGGGGAGTGAGATTTGCCTGACCAGCACATGAGAACAAATGAAGGGAGAGGAAAATAGAATGGAGTGCATCCTGGTCCACTGAACCTTCAGGACAATATTCCCACTCAGAACAGCTGACGCAGACAGGATCATATGGGTTGGTCCCACTATTAAATACAATTGCTCTTGCCTTTTGGGGTCACCAATGGAGAAACAGAGTCAGAATTATAAACTGTCTGACCCAACCACACCATGGCAAAAACTAAGGGTGTACAGCAGAGCATGGAGTTTCAGGTGGAGTGCAAAGGATATACATTGGGACCAGGGTGTGGAACCCCATCCGACTCAACCAGGGGACACTCCTGGAAGTCAACTAACAGACCTTAAACTATTTACTGGTATGTATATATATATATACTGTATATATATACTGTTATATATATATATATATATGACATTGGGTTTTCACTGTTGATGTTATTATTTTTCTATTTTCTTTAGTTGCTTCATTTCAGGATGCATTTTTTTTAGCATATTGTTTTCTCTGCAGGTCTATCTAGATAAAATAGGCTGGATGATCAGTCTGCAGGACTGATGATTCCAGGGGCAACATGGGAGAATGAGAGGAGGGGGAAAGGAGGTCGTGTTGATCCCCGCCCCCCCCCCCACCCCCGAGGGATAAGGGAATAAAAAGTGATTTAAAATCAGTGACAAGGTGGGTGTGAGAGGTATGATAGGGATTAATCAAGAATAATATAACAGAGAGAAAATACTGAAACCCAAATGGAGGTTGAACATGACAATGGGGCAAGAGGAAGTATAAGGTAAATAGAGGAAAGAACTGGGGAGTAAAGAGCATTCATAGAGGTTTGAATACAGACATATACATACGTGCATCTATTAATATATAATGATGGAGAAATAGATCAATGTGCATATACTTATAGGGTTAGTATTAGAACAGCAGATGGGCATTGGACCCCCATTCAAGTACTTCCTCAGTGCAGGAAATTTTTGTTCTATTAAGTTGGCATTCCATGATGCATAGCTTCCCGACATGAGTATTGAAAACAAATGTGTGCATAAGCAAATGTAGTGAAGAAAGCTGATGGTGCCGGCTATCAAAAGATATAGTGTCTGGGGTCTTAAAAGCGTAAATGTAAGCAAGCAGCCATCCAGCCCACAAGGGACAAAGCCCACATGGAAGAAGCACACTAGACTGTGGGACTACTAGGTGTCAAAGGGATCAATTTTCAGGTTTCACAAGAACCAATAATCATAACATTATATACTCACTTTCCTGATTCAATATCTGATGACAAATATGAGCATAAGCTAATGTGGTGAAGAAAGCTGATTGTGCCCAGCTAGTGAAAGATACAGCACCTGGGGTCTTAAAGGCTGGAAAGCAAACAAGTAGTCAGCCTTCTCAGAAGCAGCGAAGCCCACATGGAGGAAGGACACCAACCTGTGCGGCCACGAGGTGTCAAAGGGATTTGTTATCAGGCATCAAAGGACAAGTAATTATATCATTATAAATGAGGGGTAGTGCAGTTTGGGAACCCAAAGCCCATCAATAAGTGATGCGACATCCTCTTACAGAGGAGTTCCAAGGAGGAGATGAGTCAGTCAAGGTTTAGTGTATTAACAATGAAATATGCAACTTTCCTTTAGTTCTCAAACACTTTCTCCACCCACTACCATGGTCCCAATTCTACCAGACAAATCCAGTTAGACCGGGGATGTACACTGGAATCAGAAACATGGGGAATTTAAGGTAGATAGCCCATCAGGATTAGTGGTGAATGTGGTGATACTGGGAGGGTGGAAGGATGGTAGAACAGAAAGGAACTGATATCAGGTATCTATATTTAAAACCTCCTCCCTGGGGTACACACAACAGGGAAGTGAGTGAAGGGACACATTGGACAGTGTACAATATGAAAAAGTTATAACAATTTATAAATTATTAAGGGTTCATGGGGAATGGGAGGGAGGAATATGGGAAACTGATACTGGGGGTCTAAGTGGAGGGTGGATGTTTCAGAGTGATGATGGCAACAAATGTGCAAATGTGGCCTGAATACAATTGATGTATGTATGAATCATATGGGAGTTTTATGAGTCCCTAATAAAAATGATTTACAATTAAAAAAAGGAGGGGAAAGAGGAGCTTATTCCAATGGCTCAAGTAGAAAATATGTGGAAATGAAGATGGCAATATGTGTACAAATATGCTTGATACAAATGATGTATAGAATGTTATTAGAGCTATAAGAGTCCCCAATAAAATCTTTGGGGGGGAAAAAGGAAAAAAACAAATTAGGCACATCCAATGTTGATGATAGAAGATCTGAAATGTGGATGACATCAAGACCATCAAAGAGAAGAATAAAGGAAAGACCAAAGTGATTGCTAAAAGATATCCTGAATGTAAATATCCTGGAATGTAAATGAAATAAAAAAGCTAAAAAGGATATTTCAAAAACAATTTGCGATTACAAAATATTATAATAATATCTGCAAAGACTTGTAGTTATTGTACAACAAAAGAGAACATATTCAATATATCTCAATCTGAAAAAGATGTAAAAAAAAGAAATTGAGCCTGAACCATAAGTAAGCATTGAAACAGAACAATAGAATACTGTAGTTTTTAAAAATGGAAAGGTGTGCGCCAGGGTTCTATCCTTCAACCATACTTATTTTTTTAATCATTTTATTGGGGGCTAATACAACTCTTACCACAATCCATACATCCAACCATTGTGCCAAGCATATTTGTTCATTTGTTGCCATCATCATTTTCAAAACATTTTCTTTTTACTTGAACCCTTGGTATCAGCTTCTCATTTTTCCCTCCCTGCCCCAGCTTATCTCCATCACAGACCCTTGATTATTTATAACTTATTTATTTTTCATATCTTACATTGATCAATGTCTCCCTTCACTCACTTTTCTGTTGTCCATACCCTAGGAAGTAATATGTAGCCCCATGTGATTGGTTCTCCCTTTCCCCCCTCCCCTTCCTACCGCTCCCCGGCTACTCTCATTATTAGTCCTGAGGAGTGTACCTGTCCTGGATTCCCTTTTGTCAGCTCTTATCTGTACCCATGTACATGCTCTGGTCTAGCCGGATTTGTAAGGTAGAATTGGGATGATGATAGCATGGGGGAAGAAATATTAAAGGAGTAGAGGAAAGTTGTATGTTTCATCTGTGCTCTTCTGAACTCCGACTGGCTTGTCTCCTGCAGGAATCTTCTGTAAGAGGAAAAAGACCATACTTATTCAATCTGTAACTGAGAAAACAATTTGAGAGAGTTGACTAAATGAATAAGAACATGGAGAGTTAGAATTAATTAGGTACTGTAGTTGGAGTCACTTTCGATCCCTTTCTCAACAGAAACGTTCAGAGTGGAGAACACATTGTAGTCATGTGCATTCCAGAGTCCACTCTGAGGAAAGTGAATTATTGGGACAAGCACCTGACTTGGGGAGAAAGTGACAAATGAACCTTGGAAAAAAAGAAAGGGAAATGCACTTGGATTCAGTTTCCCCCCGGCAGGACATTGCCTACCTACTGCCTATCTATTCAGGAACACAGTGGCGAGCAAAGCCCTCTCCCATCACTAATCAAGTCCATTTCCCCAGCCTAAGTCGGGAACGTGGACAGAAGGATATATGGGAAAATGGGTCTCTGAGCTCTTGGCGCCAACTTGCTCACTGTATGCCAGGCAGATTTGGGATACTGGGGTCTTCAGGGAATTGGTTCCCATCATTTGGCTGGACCTTCAGGGATTGGAGTGTGACAAGGCTTCCTCTCTGGGAGGACTTACCATCTCCAAGCAGGCTCAGAATCACGTATTAGGGAAGATGGTTAAAGATGGGAAAAGTCCTAAGACTCAAAGTACCAGCACTTGTCTGCCCACAGGTGTAAGTTTAAACTGTGTTTGAGCTCAACACCTGTAGGCCCCACAGCAGGGGAAAGAATAGTTTAATTCATCACTTCTCTCAATGAGCCGCCTTGTTCAGGCACCCCTGGTTCTTTTAGGATGCAGCCTCAAGACCTGGACTTTGACCGAGCTTATATTAATTGTTTTCCATTTTGGCTTCTTTGGAGGCTGGTGCAGAATCACCACTACCCAGGATTTCAGAGTAATTGTGCAGAGCTAACTCTGCATTTACGGTTTAACATTTAAAATAGTAATAATAATAATAAATAACATCTGAAAACTAACTAGTTATGTCCTAGAGTCGATAGTAGATCTCTGCACACTTGCAGGAATAGCAGAAAATAACACACGTAATAACACACACAGTAATGTGGGCCCAGAGGGGCTCCTGGAGGAGGAGAGGCCCACTGATCCTCCCAAGGTGGATTCTCGGTCTCCTGCTAGGAGCTGGACCCCGTTCCTCCTCCTCTCTCTCCCTCCTTTCTTGACCGAAGGTGACTTTCTCAAGATGTCTCCAGACTCTCCCCGCCCAATTCGAAAGAAATGTAAGCTATCCCATTAGAGTGTGAATGGTTATCTGCAGTTGTGCTGTTTCCCCCAGCCCCTAACTACCCTGCAAACTTGATAAAAATATAACTGTTTGAATATTCTTCCCCTTAAGGCAGCATATTATTTTGAAATATAAAAGTCTTATACTTTCTTTTTCATGGGTCATCAGTGTTTTCAGGGTGATGGCCTTCTCTTGAACCAGCTGTTATTAAAGGCTTAATTATTAATATGTGGTGTGGATTGATCTTGCCACGTCCAATAAGACTTTAAAATATAAAAGAGCAAAGATACCAATTTGAGGACTAATTGGTTCATGAACAGCTAGGGTAGTTTCTGTCAGCACACATACACAGGAATGCTGGACAATAAATAAGAAAGACAGAAGTCTTAATGACTTAGATTATGGTGCTGGTAAAGAATATTCAAAGTACCCACGAACTGTCCAGGGAACTGGGGTAGGAGGAGTGGGTCGAAGTGGAAATCCGTCTTAGAAAAAGTATAGTCTAAATGTTCCTTAGAAGCAAGAATGGAAAGGTTTCATTTCACATTCTTTGAGGGTTTTTTTTGGAAGTTTTGTTCCTGAAAAAGTCATCATGTTTGCACAGAAGGTGACCACCCTCAATGACATCGATTTCTACAGCTGTTGCAATGACAGGCTCAAAGAAAGAAATGGTGCAGATGGTGCAGGAACTGGTTTGGTTTGGTTCTGTCTACATACAGTTGCTTCTAGTTTGAACCCATTTGACAGCACCTAGCAGCATTCGTCTCTATAACTGTTAGAGCCATTTCCCTTCCAGTTTATAAGTTTTGATTTGAGGTATGGCAGTACATCACAGAGCCTGGTTTTATGAGAGAGAATACCAAGGGTAGGAGTAGGCACTGCCCTGATGAAAAGTCAGATATTTGGGTCACTTTTAACTTGTCCTGAATTCTAAAGGATAGTATTCATGCAGTTGGTGTGAGAATTGCAGGGTTCATTGCAACAGCCAAGCCTCATTGGAATATGTGGGTTTTTTTTTAAGGGAGTATAAAAGAAAAAGAAAACACTTTTGTTTTCTAGATGGGATTGTAAAATATCCTTGCGACATCTGGGATATGTTAATCCAGTTAGATTAGAGAAACAAATCTGAGGATACACCCGTGTGTTATAGAGAACTTTGTATCAAAGAATAATTGCATATTAAGAAAACATCCCAGCCTAATCCAGATCAAGTCAATAGGCCCTACATGAGTCCATGTATCTGATACCAGTTTTTCAGAAATCTCACAGGCCAGTGGGTGGAAATTCTGGTGGACTCAGTAGCAGTGGAAGCATCTCAGTGCTTGCGTAGGTCTCCATGCGGCTCCTCCAGCTCCAGAACTCTGGATCTATCAGCGCAATACCATGTGGCTTGTCCACAGGAAGATCTCGCAGAGAATGTGTGTATGTGAACTCCAGTGAGTTCTTTATCTCTGTCACACCTCCAAAGGAGGTTATCAAGCTATGACCTGCTAGACTCCAAGCCACTTGACAGATTATGTAGCTGCCACATGTGGAGACAAGGTTTCCATGTTACATTACAAGCACAGGAATAACTTCATAACAACTACCCAAAAATCCCCAGTGAGAATTAAATTCTGCAGTTCATGGAAGCCAGAAACACAATCCCAACGTTAAGTGGACGAAGGTTTATCAAGGCCAGAGTTTGTTGGAACAGACAAACAACTGGAGCAGGCAACACAACTGCTCCGTGGAGTTAAGGCTGCCCCACCAGAAGCATATACAGCTCTGTGTTCCCTGCAACACTCATCACTGGCATGAGCTGCTTCTCTATAGTTTCGCTTCCCTGCACACGGCCAACTTTAAAGCCCCTAGGAGCTGACTGCTGGGTGTAAAAGACCTCACACTGGCTGCTTGACTTGAGAGTCCCATCCAACAGCTCTTTCCCCATGTCCCCTGCCCCCTCAAGTTTCTGTTCTCCCACATGCCTCTCTCTTTGAGAACACACACTCCCCACCAAATAAACAAAATTACACGCAGTCTCCATCAGTGTCACAGAAATGCACATCAAGTCAGATTCCCCTCATATTTTGCTCTTGAAATCCCTCAAGACACACACCCTCAAGTGCACATTGCCATAACAACAGGTTTTGGCATCCCCACCCAATTAAAACATCCTTTTCTTTTTCTTTTCCTCATTCTGCTTTACTCATTTTATTTTTCCTGATTTTCTTCTTTTTTCTCTTAAAAATATTCTACTTCTTCTAATATCATACACACACTACCTTGTTTTCCTGTTTACTTACAACTTTCTTTTTTCCCATCCATGTATCTTATGGTTCTCTAGCTTCTTTCATCTTAAATGTATTTTTGCTCTACTTGTTAATTTTTGCTACCACTGTCAAAATAGCTTCATTGTTTATATAAACCTCTTAGTCCATTTAGATGGTCCCTTATTATTTTTTCACTTTTATTACTCTTCTTAAAAATATATAAGGGGCCACCCAACCCCTTCTTTGTGTGAAGACATCTCTGGCTCTCCCCTGCACCCACCCTATCCTTTGCGGCTGCCACTGTTATATGTGTTACCTTAATGAAACACTTCTCCCTTTTCCTGTTTGCTTCCTCTTCTTCCTTCCACGCTCACTCTTTACATGTCCTTTGCCCAGTGCTCTTTAAACTGTTTTCTGATTTCATTGGGATTAAGGTTTGTCTGGGTTTTATTTTGTTATTATTGTTGTTTGCATTATTTTCTTTATATGAAATCCAGGACAGGTAAATCTATATAGACACTAACTAGATTCATATGCTTTTAGGATAATGCATGTAGGTTGCAGGGAAATAGGGAGCTAAGAGCAATGAGTAAAAAAATGAAGAAACTATTCTAAAATTGGTTGTGATTATAATTGCACAACTGTTTGAATACATTCAAACCATTGGATTTTATAGTATGTGAAATAAATGTTACTAAATCTTTTAAAAATAAAAGAATATCCTGGGATTGAGTCATGTATGATGCAATCAGTTGCCCAAAGGAAAAGCTATTAATGGAAAATAGAGTGGTGTATCTAACTCATGAGGAATTAGCTGATTGATCTACTTGGAAATGCAGAGTTATAAAGAAAGGAGAGATGCGGAATTCCTTGATTTCTGTTATAAGTGATAAATGCAATGGCGATGAATAATATGTAGAGGTGACTATCACTGATCTTGTTCAGGCACAGCTACAACTACTCATCTAAAATAGCAGCTGGTTGCCAAGAAGGTATTCCAATAGTGGAAACCAAGTAACCATGGCAACCATGGGTTTTGAATTAAAGCAGTTACTTTAAATTGTGGATTATTATTTTCAAATTCCTGAGGAATGTCATGTGCTCTGAACAAAATTAGTTGAAGGGCAACGTTTTCCTGGTGGCACAGTGTTTAGGCATTAGACTATCATCAGCCTGATCAGCAGGCAGAAAACACAGAGCATTCTATGGGGGAAACACTGAGTTTTATATTCCCATAAACAGTCACAGTCTTAGAAACCCATGGGGAAGATGTAAGTTGAACTCAGACTCCATGACAGTGAGTTTGGTTTAGTTTTGGTCTTTAGTTGAATGCCACATAATGGAGAAGTCTGTTTGAAGAAATGCAAGGTTCATAACTATCCCTGAAACAGTAACAGATAATAATACTAGTTTCAGTTATACAAAATCATAGCCCAGAGGAAATGGTCAGGCATATGGACTGCATATAATTTGCATTGCGATATGTTCCCCCTGGAAAGGAAACTGTCCCCTTTCCCCTTAAATACACAAAGGAATATTCCAAAGGAAGCAGTTATTGTGTGGCCTAAGTGGGATTCTGGGATGGTTCATGTTGATTAGGATGATAATCCGAGTATGACTCTTGTACATACCATAGGAGATGTGCTAATCAAGGAAACATTTTGTGTAAACTTAAAGAAAGCAAAATCCAAAAAGCCATTATGGCTTGTTGGCTTAGCTTCAACACTTGGGTTTTACAGATGCACAAGATATAAGAACAATTTATAGAAAAATGGCAAGGAGTATTTGGGGAAGAACTTACTAGTAGGACAAATATTTGTATATCATTACTAAGAGACAAGATCAATATAGGAGTCATTGATGGACTTAATATAAATTCAGAGATTCCAATACAGTACTACAAGAAGTTGGATGGAGCAATGGACATTTGTGGTGTTCCTCAATGTTAAAGAGACCTTAAAATATCTGTTCTATCCCAGGTAGAAGGACCTTAACGGGAGGACTTCCCACCTATAACCATTTGAAGCACCGACCCAGTTCTTCAAAATGTAGGTTCATGAGGGTGGCAAAGCTTGCTCATCCAGCTCTTAACAGAGTATGTAAGACTATTGCCACATTTGTGGGCAAAATACCTTGGGTGGGGTGTTGAGACCTTCTTGTGGCTCCCTCACATAGGATTCCAATGTATTGTTATCAAAGCATAAATATGGAGCAACGTAAGGCCCATTGTCCTAGTAAGATATCTTGTAAAAAAATCTGGTGGGGAAACAACAACTAAAACAACAAACAGTAGATGTTGACTCAGAGAGACCTCATAGGACAGTGTAGAATTGACCTATTGGGTTTCCAGACCTGAAAGTCATTATGGAAGCAGACAAGCCTTATTTTTCTCCCTTAAACAGAATGTTGGTCTCAAACCACCAGCCTCTCACTTAGTATCAGAAGGTTTTAACCATAAACATGAAATACATGGGTATGTTTTTGTTTCACATGTTATCATCTTTTAAAATCTTCCAATTCAGAAAAAGTTTATGAACAACTGATTTGGAGAATTAAAGTATAAATAGGAATCAGAAAAATACTGAAGTGTTCTAAATTTAGAATTAGACGTTATAGGGATATTATAATTGATAGGACAAATGTAAAGCTGTGGGTGATAATTGGAAGATTTAAGCAGATCGTTTTGAAATATTAACATCTTTCTTACCTAATTGAATTTGCAGCATGCATATTATATCAAATTGGGGAACAATCCCTCTACCTGACAATGTAAAATTGAAGGAAATTTACTGACCTGCTATTGGGCATTAAGATTGCTTCAATGGAAGAAGGACATAAAACTGTCAGAAGACTTCAAATATTTATAATGTCTGTGTGCTGAGAGTATTCTTAAAAGTTAAATAATAGCAAACATTGTATTATAATGCCATGAAATTGGTTCATACAGAAATAAACTACTAGGGGGTACAGTGAAGCAGCACTCTGCAAAGAGTAGCCTCTTCTCCCATAGTCCTACCTGAAACAACCACAGAACCTATTATCCCTCATTTCCACTTGGACAATGTCTTTCGAACAACTCTTTATTGATGGCTTGGTTTGTGGATAAAGGTTCCAGGGTAGGTGGACAGTATTGTATATGGACAATTGCTGTATTAAAAGACATCAATGGAAAGATCCTGATTAAAGGTCATTTTAATTGCTGGTCTGCATTGCATGCTGTCCTTCTATTCACAATAATAGAATTGTACCATGCTGAGAGCCCATGTTTGGATTTTTACTGGTTTATGGTTAGTGATTATCTGTTCAGGCAAACGATAATGGAAACTGATTACTGAAGGAAACTCTGTGGGGAGCCTGGTGGCATAACAGGGCTGCTAAACTCAAGATCAGCTGTTCAATACCACCAGCTTTTCTGAGCAAGTATGAGGGTTTCTAAGTAGTTAACACAAAATCTCAGAAACCCACAGGCGCATTTGAACTGGGTTGATTCTAGACACCCTCTTACACTGTGAGGCACAAAATGCCAGTAAGGACTTCCTCAAATAAGACAGGTTACATATGACTATGAGGCAGACTATGACTATAGAGAGAGGGCCATAGACTCTGTCCAAAGCTGAAAATAAGATTAAATTGAACAAATGGCTCCAGTGGCATCCTGTAGCTACAAATATTCCCAATCAGGAATAGTTACTCTGGAGTTCAGGTTGTGTAGTCCATAATAGAAGCATATGCCAAAAACAGCATTGAGAGATTGGAACAAAATATGCTGGAACAATGTAGACCCCAGTAAAATAGAGAAACAAAACTTATAGACACTCATGTGTATAATAAAAAATTTTACATACAAGAGCAATAGAACACTGAGAAAACATCCCAGTCCTGTCCAGATCAAGTCCACAAGCCTGATATTAGCTCATATGCCTGATACCAACCTATAAAGTCCTCTTCAAACTCCTGAAACACATACAATGATGGCAAATGCAGTAAGATCATGGGCCAGTGGGTGAATTCAGTGGCACTGTAAGCATTTCATCCCTGGCAGGGCTCTCCATGTGGCTCCTTCAGCCTTCCTCCACATGTCTTCCCCACGAGGATGTCTCACAGAGAGCGAGCAGAGAAAGTGTGCCTCCCTCCTCCAACGAGGAATACCAGAGTCCTCAGAATCCTCAGGAGAAGGTCATGCCCACACAGAGGCTTCCACCTGATTGACAGACTAGACTAGACTCCACCCCTTCACTCTTAGTCAAATTGACAAATGTTTATATAACTAAAACACTCACCACGCTATATTTTCTTAGACAAAGGCATATACTTTATTGTCAACAGAGTGTAGGTGGACCAAACATATAAAAATAATATACCTTGCATTCCATGATGCTCACCATCCTGACACAATCACTGAAGACAAATGTGTGCATATAAGCAAATATGGTGAAGAAAGGTCATGGTGCCCAGCTATCAAAAGATATAGCTTCTGACATCTTAAAAGCTTGAAAGGTAAACAAGCGGCCATCTAGCTCAGAAGCAACCAAGCCCACATAGAGGAAGCGCATCAGCCTGTGTGATCACGAGGTGTCAAAAGGATCAGGTATCAGGCATCAAAGAACTAAAAAAATATACTATTGTAAATGAGGGGGATTACAGGTTGGGGACCCAAAGCCCATCTGTAGGTAATGAAGTCCCCCTCATGAGGGGCCGAAGGGAAGAGATGAACCAGTTAGGGGGCAGTGTAACAATAATGAATCATACAACTCTTCTCTAATTCTTCAATGTGTCCTCCTTCCTACTATCATGATCCCAATTCTACCTTACAAATCCAGCTAGATGTGAGGATGCACACTGGTACATATAGGAGCTGGAAACATAGGGAATTCAGGACAGATGATCCCTTGAGGACCAGTGGTGAGAGTGGCCATTACTGGGAGACTGGAGGGAAGGTGGAGTAGACAGAGGTAATCAATTATGAGGATCTACATATAACCTATTCATAGGATTATAGGATCAAGGTGTAGGTATTTTGTGACTGCTATTGTAAGGCACAGGATATCTTTTGTTTTGTTCACTTATAGAATATTATTATTATTATTTTTTAGAATTATTTTTATTTCATTTTTGGGGAGTATCACTGCCCTCTGGTGGGAGTAGGAGGCCCACCCAGCCTTGCTCCTGGAGAGCTGCTGCTGGATTTGAACCACCAACCCAGTGGGTCATAGTCCCACATTTAACCACTACGCCACCAGGGCTTAGCCCTAGAATATTATATTTATTTTTATTTTTTTATTTTTTGGGGGGGCATCACTGGCCTCTGGTGGTGGGAGTAGGAGGCCCAGCCTTTGCTCCTGTGGAGCTGGAATTGAACCTACATCCCAGTGGGCTGCAGTCCCGCGCACAAGCACTACGCTACTGGGGCTCAGCCCATAGAATATTATTTTTATATGATGGTGAGGCAGAGCACCGGTGGCATAGTGGTTGTGCATGGGACTTCGGCCCACTGGGTTGGAGGTTCAATTCCAGCTCCACAGGAGCAAAGGCTGGGCCTCCTACTCCCACCACCAGAGGCCAGTGATGCCCCCAAAACAATAAAAAATGATGGTAACACATGTTTAATTGTATGTATTTTATTTTTTTCCTGTTAGGTATAGATATAATTATATTGTTTACTTGAAAGTTACATATGGTTGCAGAGTTATGCAAAAGTGTAAAATTAGCAAGGGGTGGTCTGTGGCGGTTATGTGCTTACGTTAATTTCATGATTAAGCTGTAGGGGTGGAGTCTAGTCTATTACTCTGGAGATATTCATTGAGTAGCCAATGAGGCCTCCGTGTGGGTATGGCTTTCTCATGAGACTTCTGGGAAATCCCATGATATTTCCCTCATGAATATGAGAAGCTATCTTCCCCACTTGTTGGGAGTTAGAGTCTTAGAGACAATGAATCACAGACAAGACAAGATGGCAGCATCCAAGTTGCTGAAGGAGCGGAAGGAGAGACCACACGGCACCCGATGGTCTGTGATTTTGTGAGTCCGAAGGAGACATTATAGACTGTTATCGGGCATATGGGCTAGTATTGGATTTATGACTTTGTACTGGACTAGATAGGGATGCTTTCTTAATGTCCTATCACTGTGCTCTTATATCCATATGCAAGTCTATGTATTTGTTTCTCTACCTGGACTAACACAAACCTGTTCCCTGGGGTATGGACAATGGGCAAGTGGGTGAAGGGAGATAACAGACAGTGTAAGATATGACAACATAATAATATGTCTCTATAAATTATCAAGGGTTCATGAGGAAGAAGACATCTGGGAGGGGGAAATGAGGAGCTGATGCCAAGGACTTGAATTGAAAGCAAATATTTTGAGATTGGTGAGGGCAGCAGTTCTGCTTGACACACAATGAATGGATTTATGGGTTGTGATAAGAATTGTATGAGCCCCTAATAAAATGATTATTAATAAAATAGTATACCATGTTGCATACCTATGTATGAGTAATATTTTGATAGAGAATAAAGCATTTTTTTTATCTAAAACAAGGAAAGAAAGAAATGCAGAGAAATGTTGGTTCACATACCTTCTTGAATATGAGCTCACAATCAACATGAGGAGGCAAAGGCAGAATCTCCAATGGTAAATTTCTACCATTCTTCAGGGTAGAATCTGGCGAGGACAAGGTGGTCAGGGAGGCTGGTAGCACACAGTTCTTCACCAAGTTAGTCAGCTATGAATTTTTTCCCCTGCCTGGTACTATGTCTCCAGGATAGGCTACATATGTGAGTGTCAGAACAGGAATTACCCCTCAGAGAATTAACTATACCCCTGGACATAAATGCCAGAATTATCAAGGACATGACAGTATGGTTCATATCGTTCCCACATAAGACTCAGTTGGGATAATAAATAGTACCATATTGCCCAGTGGTCCAGATATACCAATATTTTACTGTCTCTGTAAGCCTGACAACGTGAATGTAAGTATACTGAGGGGACAGCACTTGCGAGACTGGTCTTGGTACCAACAATCTAGACTGGCACGCCTGTTGAACCTGATGTTCCTTCCCAGAGTGGAAAATTTTGAGTAAAAATAAGTGAGACATAGAATCAATATCAGACTGAAGAGTTTAATATAATTTATCAATTTTATTACTAGCCTTAATGGTCTATGCATAAATTTAAATAATGCACTTTAATTGGATTTCCTTTTGTACATATAGAAATATCATCACATGAAGTATTGTGCTTCAAGACATCTTAAGATGTCCCAATGAAAGCAACACTATTCCTCTTGAATTTGTCATTTTCCACATGATAAATAGTTGTCTGATTCAGATAGCCAATAACTATCCATTTCAGCTCATCAATGCCTAGAACATTTATCTTTATGCCTTCGGATTCATTTTTGATGACGTACAATTTTCCTAGATTCATGCGCTAACATTTCAAGTACTGATGATTAATGAACTCAATCCACATCATTAAAATAAACTCTGATTTGTAAGGGTCAGGGAGCCATTCACTTTTGGCCTATTTTAGGACCTTCCACTTGAGGGGCTCATCTTCTGACACTGACCATATAATATTTTCAGGGACTAATTCCGCAGAGGTAAACCGCATTTTCCTTCCTCATAATCTGTGATTCTTCTGTAAACTCAGCTGAAATCTGTTCACCTTGAGTTATTCTGCTCTCATTTGAAATTTCAATGACTTATCTTACAGCATCATGGCAAAATTCAGGCAAGTACAGTATGAAACACTCAACAAAAGTGATGGAGAAAAGCCTATAGCCAGGGAGTAATCTACTGTCTATTAAATGTTGTCATAGACTAGAATGGTGATTGTATGACTATCTTTGGAAAACCAGACTAGTTCAGATATACCTGCATCAGACCAAAATGGCTTGTATTTAAGTGACTACATCCAAAAAATTATTGCCATATGGAAATTGTTCATGATGGTTATGGATTGGCAAAAACATTGGGGAGAGAGAAAGACCACAGACTAAAAGAGGCAGGTGGTTGATTTTGCAGTAAGTTATTTAATATGACTCTTCAAGTCCTAGCTGCCCAGTCTTAGCTGTACTGTAAACCTCACTGCTGTGGCTATGGTCCTATTTTTCAGTTAACTCCATTTCTTGAGGGTGTGTTCTTTTTGGAAGAGATACACTTGAAATTTCTCCTCTCTCAGCCCCTTCAACTTCCTCCTTGTGATGACTATGTCTGCCTCCAGGGATGAAGCCAGGAGGGCCGATGACCTGAGAGACAGCCTGGAAGCGGTCAATGTCCTGTCATGTGCCTACTGACCTGGATCCATGAGGCTCTGCACCTGCAGGCCTGTGATATTCGGGGCTCCTGCTTCCCTGTCAGTGTTACTGGCCGGCAGCCAAATGTGTAACAAAAGGTTTCTGACTGGCTTTGGGCCCACGACTTTGAGTCAGATTTACTGGGATGCCTTTTTGATGGGTGCCATTGGTCTTTTTTCTTTAGACAACCTAGACTAACATATTTAATTTACCCTAATTTTGACATCCTACATTAGAAGAATATATTTTTGAAAATTTAGAAAACAATATTAATACATCATTTTAAATAAAATGAATTGTTTGCTTGTTTTCCACATTTTATTAAATTTTTATCTCATGCTCTTTGCGCTGATCCAGGGTCCCACTGAGGATATCACATTACCTTTCATTGTTATGTCCTTGGGTTGATCTTAAAGTTGACAATTTCTTAAGTTTTTGCTATTTTTAGTAACACTGAAAGTTTTGAGGAGTACCAGTCAGGTATTTTATAGGCTGCCTCTCCATTGGAATATGTACACTGTTTAGTTTACTATAACTACTTATTATAACTATTTATATCATTAAGAAATTTGAAGGGAAATACTAGAGATTGAAGGGATTTCCATCACATCATAGCATGTATGTATCCAAGAGTAGAAACAGCATAGACATTACTATAGCAACATGTTTTTTTATTACTGGAATTGATCTTGAATTTGTATCTGCAGTAATGTTTTAAAGGTATAAAATCCTCCCTCCCCCACTTTTTTTCTTTTCACTTTTCTAAATGTGTTTCTAAAAACAGTTATATTTAGATTATGCTTCTCCTTGAGGGTGGAACATTCACAGGAAACAATAGGAATTCTTTAGTATTAGATATTTCTTCCAATTTATTTATTTTTGCCATTTTTGCATCACTTTGAAATATTTATTTTATATTTTGTGCTATAATTCAATACTACCCTGTTCATTTTATTGAAGAAATTATTCCAGCTTTGATCATTCTGAGTTATTTTTGCTGTTCCTGATGTCCTTTTGAAATATTCCTGTTGCTTTCCTTCTTCCTTCTTTCTTTCCTCCCTTCCTTCCTGACTTTCGGTGTTGTTTTGTTTTTGAGCATATCTTTATTTTCTGGCACTATAATATGTTCCTGTGCTATTTTGTCTTTTTCCTGCTCCATTTTTTCTCTCACTACAAGATGTTCTATTCCCACTTTATATACTTCCAGCACCAGTGATAGAAGTATCCATTATTCTAAGGACCCCCAATTCCTTTTCTTAAGTAATGGCATTAGAAATCAAGTTCTCAACCTTAGATGTGATCAGATACTGCAGTATCCATTGGTAGGTATTCTTTAAGTGGCAGAGCAAACAAGTGTGTGTATATTCTTAAACATGCATTCATGTTAGGGATTTCTTATTATTTTGGTATGAAGACAACTGTATTCCTATCAAGTTAATCATGAATTGATATTTTTATATAATATTCTAATCCTCTAGCACATGAATCATTTTATCTTAAACATTTGTGTATGTGTAAACATGTGTAGTGGAACTACCATTTTTTAAGTAACCATGTTCTCAACTAAAATATAGTTCTTATGCCTAGTTTCTTTTGCTTTTAATCTTATATATTCTTGCAATTCATAAGGCTTCTGAGATCCACACACTGACCTTCCTTAATAGTGATATTTCATACAATTAAAATAAAATAATATTTTATTGCTTTCAAGGTAAGATCTCTCAACTTTTTAAATGGTTTTCCCTTCTAATTTGCTTATACATTAGGATCTAATATTTGAAATGTAAGTTTTTGGGGATTTTAAGCAAATATATCACATTACTCTCCATTACTGTTTTATCTTGTTCCTTGCTTGTATAAATTATTTTAAAATTAGTCACCATGTCCAAATATTAGAGTGAGTATAGAGCTAAATTGTCATTATGAAGTGAGACTGAATAGCCCAACATAAATTAAACTCATAAGGCCATAAAACCCAAAATGAAGGACGTCTAGAATGTATGAAAGACATACATCATTTTATGTAGAAGTACTGAAAATATTAATTGTATATGTTGTAGTCAATTCCATTTTAACAATCTACTACTTCTTAATTTATAAATAATTTTGAAGGGAGGGCTCTTACAGCTCTTACAAAAATCCATCCATCAATTGTATCAAGCACACTTGTACATATGCTGCCATCATTGTTTTCAAACTATTTTTAAAATCCCTTTCTCCTCTGTCTACCTCCAGGTGGGTCTGCCCCCATGCATATAGATATGCCCACATTTGAGTATCCAGTGTGAAGACTGTTACCCAGGCTACACCATACTTCAAGACAAATTTCATTTATTCTTAATTTGAAATAAATATTTCACAATCCATAATTATATATTGTTTTTGTAGTTAATCACTATGCTTTCACTATGTTCAGTTTGAAAAGACATCCTGTATATCAGACATTGACATTATAATTCATAGCAGCATAAAAATTACAGTTATGAAGTAGCAACGAAAATAATTTTATGATTTGGGATCACTATAAAATGAGGAACTGTATTAAAGGGCCATGGCATTAGGAAGGTTGAGAACCACTGAACTAGAGGGCTATTGCAAGCTCCATCAATATTAAGTTACACTATACACTTGCTGATCCTTCCTTCCTTGTGATCCTTTTGTGAGGGCATGTCCAATTATTTAGGGATAGGCTTTGGGTCCCCACTCTGACCCCCCCTTGTTTGTTTCGATGTGATATTTTGGAAAATCTGATGTCTGATACCTCCTCACGATCACACAGCCTGGGTGTGCTTCTTCCCTTTGGCTTTGTTGTTTCCCTGCCAGATGGCCTCTTGTTTAACTTTAAGCCTAAGATTCCATATCCTGCATCTTTTAATAGCTAGGAGTCATCAGCTTTCTTTACCACATTTGCTTATTGTCTTCAGCAATCGTGTGGGGAAAGTGAGTATCACGGAATGCCAGGTTATTAGAACAAATGTATTCTTGCATCGGGGGAGAACTTAAGTAGAGATCAATGTCTGTCTGCCACCTTAATACTTAGCATAAATATATATATGCATAACCTATATCCCTATAACTATTCTTAATATATTTACATGTATACACAAACCTCTATTCATACCTCTATAAATGGCTTTTGCCTCCTCGTTCTTTCCTCTATTTCCATTTGCTTTCCTCCTGCCCCACTATCATGTTCTACCTTCACTTGGTTCTCATTAACATATCAAGGCTATACTGCTCTGGATAAAACCTCATCAGGCATTCTATGCCCTCTGTGCTATCAATGTCAGACCCTGTGTCCTTCCCCTGTTTCTGAATTTGTTGGGTCTTGACTCTCTCTTTCGAAAATTTTTAATGTTTGGAGAACATTAAAATTTGGGAAATATAACATGTAGTCTACAAGACTTTTATATATAATCTAAGTTATTCAGATATAAGAGATTGCTTGCTCATTGTTTTCATATAAGTAAATACTGACAGAAATCACGAATTGTATTTTGTTCTATCAATGATCACAATGAGTCATTATCTATTGACTTTCCAACATTCTTAAATCAGTATAGATAAATAACACAGTTTTGTGATGTGTTCGTTTACAACTCTGTTAATTAGCACTGCAAAGAAAGACATTAAATAGTCTGCAAGTGACTTGGAAGAGTTAATGTCTCCCTGAATGCCTAATTTGCTACCTTGGGTTGACAGAGACATAGATGCAAGCACAAACCAATAGCATTTAGTAGCAATGATATAAAGTGGAAAAGATTCTAAGCATTTTCTTTCATCTCTTCAGGGCATTATTTCTGTCTACTGTTCACCTGCTCTAATTTTCCTGCCAACTCACTTACATTATTTTTTTCCCTTGCTACTAACAAGATGAGCCAGATTTTACCTGCTGCCAAAGACACAGTATCATCAACAAAAACTCTTAATGATACCCAGATGATTTCAAAGTGTTAATTTATTTCACTGGATGCTTATCTGGGTTCCTAGGAAGGAGGTGCTCTAGGCAAAAACTGACTAAGAGGGGTCTTTAGCACACATGTGACAGTGTCATTCCATTTCCTGTCTCCAATATTTACATTAGGTAAACTTTGGCAACAAGACTTAAACTTTGAAACAAACATAAAATCATGCCTGCTGTTCAGATTGTGCAGTTTTCAGGTCAATTAGTGCCTCCTAAGTTTTTTAAGCAGGTGCTAATCTGTTACTTATACTGCTGCGACATTTGGCATATTTCCTCTCTAAAGAGAAGTTGGAAATAGTTTCTATAAGTTTAATATAGCAGCTGAATAAACAAAAACATTGCTTTCATGTATTAACCTTCACTGTTTTTTAAAGTTAAAAATATTGAAACTGAAAATCTTGTTCTTAACTAATTAAACAGCTTTCTTCTTAAATAAAACACATGAAAATGCATCTTTCTTTCTCCATATTAATTCTTTGATTATATTTTACCCTTTAGTTTGTTAATACTCGAGAATTACTATTTAAAATCATTATTTTAGTCAATGTAGGTTTTACTTTTGTCCATGAGGAATAGAGATTTAATAAGCAGGTAAGAAGAAAAATTCTATATGGATACATTTGTATGTTGGGAAAATTTGTGAAAAAGACAAAAACACTGTGTGAAAACTAAACATAGAACATTTGCATTCAATTATTTACCAAATAGTAATGGAACTTAAGCCCTGAGATTTTAGGGATTTGTCTTAGAAGACTGTAACACCACAACATTGACTGAAAGCATTCAGAATTTTAGAGAAGATATATGAGCATTTTAATACTTTGTGAGAGTCTAATGTAACTGCAATAAAATATAAGAGAAACATAGGAGGGAGTGATCAATTTATCAAGGTTCATAGGACACTGGGTGGGCTTTCTAAAAATGTTACTACCTGAACTGGGTTATAAACTATGAAATTAATTTTTAAGGATGCAAGAGTGGGGAAAATCTGGGAAAAGAAGATCTCTGTAGTCTTCTGGAGAAAAGAAGAGCTGTACACTAGTGATGGCATAAAACACGATGAAGCTTACAGGGTGAGGCTAAGATGCAGGGGTCAAATGATGACATAAGTGAGACAATATGTGTGAGCCAGCATAAAGTTTCCTGTGGTTCTAATCATTTAGCCTATAGTATGATACAGGAACATTTGGGAAAAAACACATATGCTGCAAGTCCGAAATCAGGGGTTTGAATTTAGCAGATATAGTTAGAATTTTGAATTGTGTCACAGCCAAACAATATTGAAATGCCTTGTACTGGCAAAGGACAAACAACTCTATCTTGGAATAAGTAAAGCCAGAGTGTTCCTAAGTGGCAAGGGTGGTAAGACTGTGTGTGGCACACTTTGGAGGTGATGTTAAGAGAGACCAGCTCCTGAAGAAAGACATCATTTTTGACAATATAGAGGGGCAGCAAAGACAAGGAAAGCTCTCAGGTTTGATATAATTTTTTTGCCTAAAATTAACTGAACACCAAGTATGTGTGAAGTTTTAGGCAGTTATCATTCATGCACAATACATCTCCTGAAGAAGGAGACTATTTTGCAAAGAATACACAAAATTCATTTGTCTAAACCTTTCTTTCTGCTACTGGTGATCTCAGTGTTTAGGATACTTTCTTGATACAGTTTAATATTCTTAAGGAATCTTGGAAGCTGAGTACAACAGAACTTTGTAGGTCATTATATGTGAAAATGGTATAAGAGGGTGGTTTCAAAGATCTGTAAAGACCCTGGCAGGGCTATCAATTATACAAGCTCAAATCAGTTATATACAAGGAAGAACAAGTCTGTTTATAACTTTGCCATAATAAGCAATTGCAGTTTAATAGGTATATATATTTGATTATTTTGTCTTGAGAAATATGCATGCCTTCTCTGAAAAGATACAGGTAAGTGCTATCATAATCCAATAGTAGCAACAAAAACTCCTCTGTGTTAGGCTAGGTTGATTAGAGAAACAAACCCAGTGACACTCAAACAGGCATCAGAAAGGGCTTTACATCAAGAAGGAATTACATATCAAGGAAATATTCCAGCCCAGGCCAACTCAAGTTGGTAAGATGGACACTAGTGCATCTGTCCCCCTTGGCATTCACATAGCCACATAAATGGTGCCAAAGGTAGGACATTCGCAGGACAGTGGTGCAGTGTTGTGTGAATCCAAGGTCGGTGGAAACATGGCAGGACTCCAGCACCAAAAAGGGTTCCCAGCAAACAGGAGGGTAAAAGGTCAGAGACAGAGAGGATATATTTCTGGGGCCCCACTTATAAGTAGGCCACACGCCCCAAGGAAACAGCATCAGCTGTGACATAATTGACTGATTTGACTTGACTCCTATAAAATCACCTGATTACCAAACCACTGTGAACAAGGGGGTACCCCCTATCTCCCAAAATGGACTTATTTCCCCTAAAGGTGTGTGTGCATATATATACATATATATACAATATATATTATATGTATATTACAAAATAAACTTAACCTTCAAAGTACTCTCCATTACACTTCATACATTTTTTAAATTCATCTGTTTGGATGGCTGATTGCACCTCCCTTGCTTTTTTCTTCACTTCTCCTACCACCTCTTCAGGTCATCAAATTCATCAGATTCCTGTCCTTTGATGTCCCTCTCTATTTTCAGAAACAACAAAAAAATGTGGTTTTGTTTGTTTTTGCTTTTTGACCATAGAGCAAAGTCAGTTGGGTAAGATACATGAGGCAAGAGAGACATTATTTTGGGCCCCAAACTGACTCACAGAAACGATTGCCTTAGCACGTGCATTATCATAGTGGCAAAATCAGTCCTCCTTCTGCCATGTTTTTCTCACAGACTATTACTGCCAACCTTTCAAAACCACTAAATAGAAAGCTGGATTACCACTATACTACTATAGTTGCACTACTATATATAACTACTATAATTGCACTATCCTCCTCACATCAGTTTTTGGAGGGGCATGCCCTCATATTTATAGCTTCATTCAAAGTGAAAAGGAAGAGAGACTATTGTCAACTTAAGGAAAGAGGGACTTCTACAACAGGGAGAACCCTGAGCTACCATAAAATCACACATGTCCCATAAGGTTAGGGTAAAAATCTTTTCTTTTATAGAAACAGAATAAACAGGCTAGGAAAATCCAGAGTGAGAAGAAGTAGCATGAAGAAGTGACATCATTGGGTAATAAATCAGAATGTTGGTGCTAAGCTCATTCTCCTCTCTTTTTCTGGGGGGAGGGGCACCACTGTTTGTTGTTTTTTTGTATCCTAGTCTATTGAGAAGTTTCTCCAAGAGGGGTGTAGGTTTCACTTTGTTTTGTTTTTTGACTCAGGTATAAGGTGATCCACAGTTCCTGGCTTTGGGAATAAAGAGAGGAGATTAACCAAAGGCTCCTTATAAAGTCCTTCTCTGTTCGAGTAAAGGGAACATCCACATTCATGAAGCAAAGAAGCAGAATTTAGAGAATTTGTATCTGGTCTCGGAACCCTGGCAGCTTAATGTTTATTTGATGCACTGCTAACTACAAGGTCAGCAGTTTGAAACTACCAGCTGCTTGTCCAGAGAAAGATAAAGCTTTCTATTCCAGTAGAGTGTCTGGTCTTAAAGTGGGTTGGTGTTCAAGCAGTTAAGCTCTTAGATGGTAATCAAAAAGACAGTTTCTCTCTGGGGGGAAATGTGTAGTGAACAACTTCTTTAAAGATTATATCCTGGGATTTTCTTTGCTGTACTATACATTCTTTATCAGTTGGAATTCAATACATTGGAAATGAGTGATCTGACTTTTTCATAGCCCGACAAGGAGGCATCTTAAAATCCTATTAACTCATAAAGCAAGGGTGGATATTTGTAACAAGTAGTTTTTTCTGAATCACAGAAAATGTGGGTATTTTTACAAGCATCACTGCTTTAAAAATAATTTTATTGAGATATAGTTACTATGCTACACTTCATTACTTCAATCACAATCAACTTCACAGCATTTTCTTCCTTCTTGGACCTCTTGCTGTTGGCTCCCTGTTCCTACCCACCCCAACTTGTCCTTGAGATCTTCCCCTCTTGCATTCCCTGTACAGGAAAACAGACAAAACAAACACAGGAAGCAAAAGTGTGTCCAACAACAACGACCAGATAAAACAGAGAAAACCATTGATTGAATAGAAAGACAACAACTTAAATAACAAATAAAATCAAATGAATTCAAAATGATTCAAAAACAAGGTCTAATAACAAGGTTTTACAGTCTAGTGTAACTGCAGCAGTTAAAATCCATTTCACAGTGTTCATTTTCTGACATGAGCATATTCATATTCCTCTAGGCTATTCACAGTCCTAGACTATGGTCAGTGGGAATTCACCAGATACTCTAATCCACAGAGAGAGCCAGCAAATGGAGTTGTGCCTCCAGCTATAATATTATATCCATAGTGTTCTGCAAACCAGGTGTTTAGAATTTATATACTCATACCACTTCATCATGGGTTTGGATTTTATATTTTACAATCCTTGGATCACAAAAACTTGTGTGCTTCTTCCATTTGAACCTAGAAACATTATGTCCAGTTCTTTGATAGGAATGAACTGTTAACATTACATGAATAATGTGATACTTTAAAATAGTGATGTCATTAAATATCACAGAGTTCAGGAAAAATGTAAAGCTAACAACTCATTCCTAACAAAGAGCTGGACATAAGATCATGTTGTGCTAATAACATTCTCTTTTTTCTTCTTAACAGTGCAGTAGGGAAACTATATTGATACTTGCTTTATTATTTTGAATCATTTCAGGAAGTGTTTTTATAAAGTCACAAAGCTTTACAGAACATCTTTAAATTTTATTCTGCAATACCCTTGGAAATAAGTTACAACTGAATGGACATTTTATGATAGCTTCAGATAATTAATATTGCTGGACCAGTGTCACTTTACACTCTCTTTCCCCTCTTTATTCAAGCATACCTCTAAATCAGTTTAGTTTGTTGAATAGGGATAAAGTACTGCCTTCCTTTTCTTTCAAATCCAGAAGTTAGAACTTAAAGCAATTCTAAGGCATCATAAATAATGTAATTAAGTGGAGGTGTCTTAGATTCTTAGTGCTAGCACAAATGTTCCATAGGTGAGAAACTTTAAAGAACAAAAGAATACTTAATTCGAGTCTAGAAACCTACTACCATCAGGTCAGTTCTGATTTGTAGCAACACTAGTTGGTGAAGCACAACTGCCCCTTTGGGTTTCCAAGATGATAAATGTTTATTGATGTAGACAGTCTCATCTTTCCTCTATATCAGCATTTAGGGGGCTAATATGCTGAACTCGGGCACCTGCTTTAAGGAAAGACTTAATTTTACCGGTCTGGAGAAAAATTCAAGTCTCAGGTTCTGTAGAGTTTTACTCTGCATTCCATGTTTTCTTAGTACTCCCCGTGGAGCACCTATCTCTCCCCAATCAGTATCTGTTGCACTTCTCTCTAGCTAAACTTCTCTTTTCATATGTCAACTGTTATTACATTTAGAATACACAATGCACTAATATCACCTTATTAACATAACAAAGGAAACCCTATTGCCAAACCATACTTGTGAGTTAGAGGTTTTCATAATTTGCACTGAAATTTATCCTGGTCTGACAAAAAGACAAACAAATCTGTCTTGGAAGAAATACAGTCAGAGTGGTCATTAGAGGCAAGGATTGTATGACTTTATCTTACATACCTTGGACATGTTGTCAAGACAAACGAGTCCTGGCGGAAGGACATCATATTTGGTACAGTGGAGGGACAGTGCGGAAGAGGATGACCCTTGATGAGATGAATTGACATAGTGGCTGCAACAGTGGGGGCACACGGGAATAATTGTGATGGTTAATACTCATATTTATTACAGGAACTGTGGTAAAATAAAGATAAGTTAATGTGTTGAAAATAATATCTTGAGAATTAATCTGGGAGAAAGACTGAGAAAGCAACAAGCTTCCTAAATAATTGCGTAGAATATTGTACAGATGTGAACAGTGGAAATCATGAAAACCTGCGTCACATCTATACGCAGTTGACCAGCAGAGATGTTGTTTTCTTTGCTCTTAATATTTTATTTTGTTTGAGTAACAGTAGCTTTCAGTTTTATTTTCTTAGTTTGGAAATATTTTTGTTGCTTAAATTTTCTATTATAATTAAGGTTGAGGAAGTTTATAAATCAGTTCACTGGTTCTCATTCTTCCAAATATGCTAATGCTTTTCAATTACAATGTCATTCAATAATATTTACTGACTGTACAGCAAAAATTGGCTGACATGTGATATTAATTATTTCGTTTGAGGATTGTGTGTGTTTTTTTATAGAATGGATAACAATATGGGTCTTTTTCAGTCAGCTAACTTTCTAAATTTCTTGGAATACAAGTTAAGCTCTTTTTGTGTGACCTAATATTGTTGTTGTTAGGTGCAGTCCAATTGTACATAATTATCTTATGTACTGTCAGATGATTATAATACTTTCCCACAACTCTATCTCCAAAGTATTAACTAAATATTAGAAGCTGTTGGCCACCCCTTGGTGGGATGTCAGGTCTTTGCAGAGATTCACTTTAGAGACTCAGACCATACAGATGCCATTGTTTCTCCTACAAAAGATAGGGCTGAGCCCCTGAGTTAGGACGATGAGTCATTTTCCCTGAAAGATTTGGCTAAGTCAAATCTCCTGCCCTAGGGAAATCAAGGTTAAGTTAGGCTGCCATCATACCTCTAAGGTCCATCCATCTTGTCACATGTGGGACCCCAGTACCTCCCTTTCCTATCACGTGTGTCCCTAGGTCCTCCCCTCTTATTGCTGTATAATCTATATTGCAACCCCTTCCTGTGACATGTGGTTACGTCTAATCAAGCCCCTCAAATTTATATCACCCCTGGTCAGCAACAAACTTGGCTTTCACCCAGATCTCTCCCTAGCCCCCAGCCCCGTTTCCTGTTCTCGCTGTGTGTGGACCTGTTTGTTGATATCATGGCCATCTAGAAGGTGAACATGTTACCCTAAAGTGTGTCAGACTCCATTATTTCTATCTCTCATATTTTCTATGACTTTACTATAGTCTTTATTATTGCTGTACAATTGATCATACTGGATCCATGGTGATATGTTAAAGGCTGGTGCAACAGAAGGAAATACTGCCCTGTCCTGCACCATTCCCACAATTGTTTTTTATATTTGACCCTGTCAATGCACCTTGTTAAAGACATTCCTCTTATTTTCTGCTCCTATAATTTACAAAGCATGAGGAACTTTTCCAGGAACTGATTTCTCCTGATAACTTGTGCAAAGAACATGAGGTGAAATATTGCCATCCTTGCCTTTAAAGAGCCAGGATTTCCTTAATTAAATACATTTTAATACTAATAAAAGATGTTTACTAAGTAAATTTTAACCCTAACCTGTTAATAAAACAGATATAACTTCTGTTATATGTACTTTGATGCTATCTGAACGCTACTGAATTTGGAAAATAGGGACAGTACATCATTTCCATGGTTATTTCTATATAGTTTGAAGGACTGTCTTTTTAAATCTCTCTTAAAGAACAATTCATCCTTTTCACTATCATTAGCACTTCCTGAGTACCATGGATAAGAGTGACTCTGCCTTACCAGACATGTTCCCATGGAGGGTCTGCTTCCAGCCAAGGTTCTCTGACGTGACTAACAGCTAGGAAATGCTGAATTGACTATAATGACATTTGGCAGCAATGCCTGCCAAAGCCTAAGTGTTCTGGACACAATAAAGTTTAATTTACTATTTTGTTCCTTTGTATCCAGTAAAGAAGAAAAGCAGTATTTCTTTGGGTTTAACCGAGGTCCAAAGTGTAACTCTGTAAGAAATTATTGGAATACGCAGAAGTCCTCCATAATTTACAATAGTCCATCAGCTGCATCTACAATTATCAATGGAAGAAGTGAAGTCAAATTAGTTGGACTGTTCTAAATCTGAATCCTTTTTCCCAAGAATTTCCTTAAAGGGAGAGGAATTATTACTTTTAATAATGCAATATACAACAAGTAGAAGATAATATGGGAAACACTAACTGGGAATTAAGAAATACAACTGAGATCATTGTGGGTGAAAAAGTTGAACTTTCTTTCTCTGATTTCTAATATTTTAACTTCTACCATAGCATTATTTGTCCTTAACAAAGAAAAATTTTATAATACCATTTAACAGAATGATCCATTAGTTACTAGAACGACCTCACAAGGTAGTTGGTGACCCATTTTTGTTACTGTGAACACAGATGATATAAAATAGTTCCAGCTAGAGTAAACTGTTCAATTAGGAAAAGGCGGATGTGTTGCAGTGTTCTGAAGTTAGTTCAAATTTCAAAAAGTTCACCAATATTTCATTACCTTTCACATTAATATTTATTTAGAGAATTATTCAAGAATATTAGTTACTGAAAATATCAGGTATTTAGTAATCATAGAAAGCATTGCTGATTCATTTCTATATTGTAATTCTATTGTATAGAATATTTCATGCAAAATCAATTTCACTGTATATTTAATGATGAAACCACCAATCCACTGATTATAGCTATATACTTCGATGGCATATGGATGAGTTTTAAAATGCACTACAGAATATGCAGCTCGATTCTATAGTTAGGTGACCTATTTTAATAACTGAGCTCTAAATACAGAACAATTTATTAATCATGCCTTTATGTTACCATGCTTCCCTGAAAATAAGACAGGGTTCTATATTTATTTTTCTTCAAGAAAACATCGTAGGGCTTATTTTCAGGGGATTTTTTTTTAAGTCTGATATTTATGCAGATATAGTTGGGTCACCAAATTTCCTCCTGAATTTTGTGCGACTCTATTCCTTTAGAACCATTAGCCACAATTTCTCATGTCGAGCAATAGAGCTCTCATTAAATGAACAGCCCTTATCCATGTAATCTACTTTAAGTGCAATGGTAACAACAGTTCCATGAATTTTATTCCTTGAATTATTCACCCAAACCACCACCTCTTGAAGGAAAGGCTTCACAAAGTTTCCATGCTGATGCTTGTTGTTCTATTTTCAATGTAGTCATTAATTTCCATGGACAAAATGGTCTTTGAATGACTTTTTTATTGCAATATCAAGAGTCTGCAGATAAGTCACAATGAGGCAGATGAGAAGGGCTACTTGTGTTTGTCACGGCTCCGCTAGGAAGAAACGCATGGGTTGGCGGATACACTGTGTAGCCAGGCCCATCACTAGGTCCTATTTTCAGGATAGGGTTTATATTGCACAAATGCATAGAAATCCTGCTAGGGCTTATCTTATGTGTAGGTCTTATTTTCAGGGGAATACGGTATTGACCAAAATTGACTTTTAACTGGAGGCTCTTATTTATTTATTACTTTGAGGGTCAAATCCCCCTTCTTTTTATCTTTTACATTCAATTAATACAAGTTCTTAGGGAAGGTTAATCTCCAATTTATAATTTCCCTTATAGTATTTGTGCTTATAGTGACAGGAGGATTACAAATAATTTAGTTTAATACACCCTTTTTATTTCCCAAACTCAAAGAATAGTGAAAAGGAACACTATGCGAATCCCTCAAGGAAGCCAACACTGCCAGGTTGATGGGGTGATTTGAGGATTTCAGAATCCTTTAAAGAATGGTGGAAGAGCTACAAACTCCGTATTCAGATGTGCATACACCAAGATACACACTATTTTGAAAAAAAAAAGCAGTCTCTTATTTTGATCTTTTGTTCATATATATTTGTATTATTGTATCAATACTTTTTGTTTACTATAGCATAAATATAACAGTTCTGAAACAGTGATGATATTGGGAACTTTTTGACTACAGTGTGATTTAAAAGAAAATAGTAATGAATCTCCAGGACTCATTTGATGCCGCATGAAGCTATATTGTTTTGGTGCTATGCAGTCTGTTCTGACCCACAGGAACGGAAACACTGCTCCTTGCACCAGACTCAGATATGAGCATTAAAAAATGAGCTACACCTTAACAGCCATTTTCTCACATAATTGCTTGCAAATTAATATTAAAGATAAACATGAAGTACAGATACAATCAAAGTATACCTCTCATCATTGGAAGTAGTAATATTCCTAAACACTCAGGAATACTTTTGAGTATGACCAGAGCTTACCATCAAGCATGTGTCAAGGAAACATTCAAAGGAAAGTTTTATAAATGGGATTATGGAAATCTGTAGTAAACTGCCTTGGGATCCAGGAATAAGGCAAATTGAGAATTAGACTGGTGAAATTTCTGGGTGGGGGGGAGATTCATGAACAGAAAGAATGAAGAGTTTACAACACTTACAAGACTTAAAAAAATACTTCACATTATGGGACAGCATAAACAATAAAGGGATGATGTCAAGAATGAAGGCCAAAACAGATTTATTGCTGATTTTCTATTGCTAAATTCTAGAGTTATAATTAGAAAGCATGTTAAGTTTTATGAGTGATTTTCCATCTATGCATGTGCACTATAACTATCTTTCATATTGTTGAATATATTAATTGACTGCTAATTATACTCCAAGTCAACTCATTGTTGGATTAATGAATAAGGTAAGAGTTTCTAAATTTTGAGAGCAAATATTTAAATCTAATTGCATGATTTTTTCAATCTAATTTACCTAGTTGCAAAAACATTCAGAGTTTGTTTTTTTATAGTCTAGGCCTTGCTATCTACAAAAAAATGGAGGATTTAAATTTGGGTGCATTCAGATCTGATTCCTGGTCCTGCCACCATACATATCTTTAGGAGAATATATCTAAATAATTGGATTTGCCCCTGTATATATAAAATGTTCCATGAGTAATCCCCATGAACCAGAACATGCTGATTTTAATAAAGGAAAATATATTGTTTGTCTCTGGGTATATTTAAGGACCTATTAATGGTATTTTCATTCTTTCTGAGTTATATTTACATGGAGAGTCTATGGATAAAATCACATTTGCATGGTAATATGTAATATATATAAAGTGATAGACATATCTCTATTATATCAATATCAATAAAAAATAAGACTAATCTTTAAGGACATATATTTCATTATTATTTTCATTATTTTAAAAATCTTAAAGTAACAAGGAACCCAATCACAACATCAATCAACCTGATAATTAAAACCAGTTTTATTGTTTAAGAGAACATTAATAGTCGATTACTATGTCATATTACTAACATATTTAGAAGAAAAAAACACCAAATCTCACTAAATTTTAAGGGCTACATAATTTTTATATCATGGGCGTTAAATCTCCCTACTGGGGTAGCATCCTAGTTTTTCTTTGTATTTAGCAGCTGATACATTTCCATCATGTTCAAATAAATCAGTGTATATACAAATTCAACTAATAATAAGTTCATGTCAACCAGCCAAATATACAAAAATTTAACACTAATACATCTAACTGAGGTATTTAATAATACACAGATAGCTTTAGAGGAAATAAATGACAAAATATGATAGACCAATGACACATTAATAATTAATAAAATGTTGAAATTTCCATCTTTTGCATGTTGCCTGCCTTCAGTCAAGGTCTTTCTGATCCCAACAATGATGGCCCTTGCTCCATGTACTGAACTGAACCCCGCCTGAACCTCAAGCAGCACCCTGTCAATGCCCTGCTGTAACCATTATTGGATGCTCTTCAGCAAATTATGTTTGCATATTATATCAATATTGTTCTAAATTTTTAGCATTCCTTTCTTTGGGATGATTCCAAATATGGCTATCTTCCAATCAGTTGGTTAAGTCTTCCAAATTTCCTGGGTTGGGCAAATAAATGCTTCCAGTGCCTTCTCGGTGTTTTGAAACATTCAGTAGATATTCCATGTATTGCTGTAAATTCTTTTGACTAACTCTTTCAGTGCAACTTGGACTTCTTCCTTCCTCACCCTTGGTTCTTATCCCCATGCTATTTCCTGAAAAGATGGACCGTAACGGTGGTTCTGTGTATTCTTTTCATCTTCTTTTGATGCTTCCTGCATCATTTAATATTTTGCCCATTGAATCTTTCAAAATTGCAATTTGAGGCCGAGTTTTTCTTGAGACCATTCAGTTTAGATAATGCTGAGAGTGTTCTTAATTTCCCCCCTAACACTAAATCTTTGCACAATTCAATATATTTTACTTTGACCTCTACTTTGAAATTTTGTGTTAAGCTGTTTGATTTCATCATTTATTCCATTTTGCTTAGCAATATAGAGTCCTACACTTGAGAGCAAGTTTCAGAATCTCTTCCAATATCTATTTTGACAAAAGGTATTTATATAGGAAATCTGGTAATAAGGTACCTCTTTAGGATTAAATACTTTCTTTGATGAAATGATTTACTGCTCATTTCGTAGACTCTTAAATATAAATATCTGAAATTAAAATTGAATTCTAATTTATTTGACTCCAAAATGATGAATTCATATTAATTCATGTGGCATCCAGACATCTTTTTGCTGAATTTTTCTTATTTTAAAGAATATTTTAGGCATGTAAGACTTGTAGAGCATGTTTTGTATACCTTGATGGTAATTCACACTGTGAATTGTTTATTCCAACTTTGTCTCCTCTCTTGTTTTTCCCTTCATGGCTGAACCTTTTCTTAGGTTCTGCCAATCAGATACACCCCTTAACACTAAGATTCAACAGTGGATTAGATCTGAGACACAGAAGACATGGAAAATCAATTCTTATCATTATAGATTTAACAGAGGCAATGTTATTTAGAAATTGGAAATTGCGCCCAAGCATTTTTATTTGGAAGAAAATATTCAGAAGCAATGCTGACAGTGCTAAATTAAATATTCTGCCTGATTTCGGGAAAAGCAGAAATTTGTTCTCTGCTCAATCCTATGGGATTAGTCCTAAGCATTTGTCTTGGTGCCGTCAACTATTATCTGTTGATTCAGCACTCCAAATAATCCTAGACATAATTTGTAATTCACAATTTCTTTCTCTTTAGAAAGAGTAAATTTGACTTTTCTTTAATTAAGAATTCTAATCAAGATTGTCATTAATAGCAATAAAAGCATGTTATAATAATCTTTCTTTTTAATTGTGCTCCAAGGATTAGTACTATTAATACTAGGTTGCCACCTAGGAGTTTTTTATATCTGTTATTGGTGGTTGGAACATGTTTAATATATAATTGTCACTGAGAAAAATTCATAGTCAAAATGTTTCCTGATGTAACTGAGGAAGTAGAGTATATGCTTAGAGTGTTAAAGATATAGAAGGAAAAAATATAAGATAGCATTGTTATACTACTAATTTTGGTTGTTGGCTCATAGTCTATATTTCATAGGCTCACAGTTGGAAAAGAATTTTTGTCCCAGATGGACCATACACATACTCTCCCTAATTTAGATGATCCCAAAACAATGTGACCTTAGAAATTATTCTAGAATGAATTAACACTTGATAGGGTTAAGGATAGTCCTTCTACCTAGTACAGTGGTGGTATCTCTACTGTTACCCAAAAGATTGTCAATTTTAAGCACTAGCTAGGTTGGGAGAGAAAATTGTGGTATTCAACTTCAATAAAGATTACCCCCCCCAAATATACATACACACACAGACAGACAAACTCACTGCTATGAAATTGATGCTGACCATATAGGAAAGTAGATCTCCCTCTGCGAGTTTACTATGGTAAAATAGTATGATGGTCATGAAGCAGGGGACTTTAAAAATTCCATGGACAAATGGAATGCAAAAGAAATAGAACTTTCCCACATAAAAGTGGTAAATAGAAACATGAATGGAAGAAAAGTTTCAACATACAAAGAAGATTTTCTTGCTAAATCATGCAGGTCTCTCTGTATTAGATTATTAAATCTGCCAAGATTAACACAGAGAATTGAAATTGGCTGCTAATTGAAATGATAGTTTGACAGTTTGAAACCATCCAGCAAATTGATGGAGAACAGGCTTGGTAACTTATTTCTTTTAAGATAACTATCAAGAAAAATCTAAAGAAAACATCCAGAAAGTTGGTGACTAGGTAGGCTGTCCAGATGAGAGCTTCATAGAGATTGGTGAGTACAAAGACCTGGAGGCCTGTTGGGAGATTCAAGCCTGTCAGTTAATTTCTGTGACAGCCCATAGAACCTGGAACTGACCCTCATCCCTTCCCCTACACCCACTGGAGAGTCCTGGGGACGTGCAGTCTGGTCCAAAGGCTGCTCCAGCCCACACACCAGTGCTTCTGCAGATCCCACCATCACCCAGTCACCCACCCATGACCTGGCTACCTTGCTAAAAACTCCCCAGTCACAACTGCTGCCATCCTTGTGTGGCTTATACTGCTGTGCCCAAGTGGATCCCACCTCCACAATTCTATCACCCGTTCTCCATCTCACCCAGCATGTTCCCACCATCCTTGCATGGAACTGACAGCTGCAGCTGACTCTACTCCCCACCCCACCCCTGCACACCCATAGTGCTTATAACCATGGATGAATACCTCCAGTATCATCACCCTCCTGCCATCTCATGCTCATGAATTTGGATCAGAACTCCCCTTCAGACTGCAGCCTCTGCCACTGCAGTTGGAATCCATCATCCGTCAGTACACGGAGTCCACAGGCATGAATGGATTCACATAAAAGTCCGAGTGGTGCTTAAATGCAGTGATTTTTGTTCCTGGTACCTGAGAGGGCCATTTAACACACCTTCCAAACACTGGAATCCCCATAGCTTCGAGTGAGAGGGAAAATCCAGCAGAACTTTCCAGGGCACTTAACTACAGGCATATCAGAGAAGCATTATACCAGCTTCCCAATGAGAGAGCCCAGGGCTTTTTGATTCTCCAGATGAAGGCCCTGAATGCTTCCAAAATGACATGCAGTCACCAGTCACATTAATCTCAATGAAAAAATAGGAGAAACAAAATACAATGTCAGCGAAAATCCTGAACCCAACCTAGAAGGAGGAGTAGTTGGTCTACTGCTGAAGAAAACTACTAAAGAAAACTTCAGAATACTGCTTAGACTCATACAGGAGATGCAGGTAGCAATACAGAAAAAAATGATGCAATGATAGAGGACATAAAAGTCAAGCACCAAAGGGAAATACAAGATTTAAGGGATGAGGCAACAAAAGAAATAACATAATTAGCCAGCTGACGAAATGAAGCCAGAGGACAGTACCAGTGACTTTGAGGAGAGTCAAACAGAGTTCAACAGATGGGAAGACAGTTAAACAAGGTAAACAAAAAACTGAAGAAAACACAAGATCACTTTCTGATACTATGAAGAGGAACAACATTAGAATAATTGGATTACCACAACAAGACACAACAAAGAAATCAATGGCAAAATTAATGAGGGTATTTCCAGAGGAAAACTTCCCCACCTTAATGAATGAAAATGAGGCAACCATTTAGAGAGTGCAGAGGACACTAGCCAGCCAGCATCCCAGGAAGCATTTACCAAGACATATAATAGTTAAACCATGCAACTTTGAGGGAAATGAGAGAATCATAAGCATATCTGGGGGTGGGGGTGGGAGCAGTCAGTCACCTAGAAAGGTATCTAAATAAGAATATTTTCAGACCTATTAGCAGACACCATGGGTAAGATTTCCTAAAGGTTGAAAGAAAATAATACAAACCCAAGAATACACTACCCAGACAAATTATCTATCAATATAGATGAAGAAGTAAGAGTCTTTTCAGACAAGAAAAACTCAAAGTGTATGTTAAGGAAATCCAGTTCTATAAAAAATCCTTGCTGACCCAATGTGGGTGGAAGAACAACACATAAAAATAGGAGACCACCACATAGAGCAACTTCACCCAGAAGTCAACACACTGAAAACTTCTCCTAAAATAACATTGGCTCAACAGTGAAAAAAAGGCAAGCATGAATCCCCCACCCTCCCACTCACAGCACTCTGATAAGAAGGGAGGTAAGAAATATTCAGAACAAAAAATACAGGATGACATCACAGAGTTGACAGATGGATATAATAACTCTGAATATCAGTGGACTGATTCCCCCCCACCCCCACCCCATTAAGAGATATAGACTAGCGTATTGACTTAGAAAAAGCAACCCATCAATCTGCTGTCTACAAAAGACATCTCAAGCTGGCAAGAGAAATAGACTGAGAATCAAAGGCTGGAGAAAAATATACCAAACAAATAGCAATTCAAAGCATGCAGGGATTGTAATCCTAATTGACAAAATTAGGGAAAAATTGATCTCACGTGGCAGACCATAACTAGAGATAAGAAGCATAACTATATAATGCTTGATGGAATAGTAGCTCAAGAACCAGTAAACATTCTCTCTCTCTCTCTCTCTCTCTCTCTCTATATATATATATATATATATATATATATACACACACACACACACACACACACACACACACACACACATACCCAATGAGAGAGTTGTAAAATTCATCAATTAAACACTCCAAAAGATGAAAAAGAAATCACAGGCTGAAAAATCATAGTAGGTGAAATTAACGCACACACACACACGCACGCACACACACACACACACACACACACACACACCTCATTCTGAGAAAGAGACATCACTGGGGAAGAAGCTTAACAAGGAAGCTGAAGGACTGACTCTACAATTAGATGATTTGACCTGACAGACATTTTCAGAGTTCTCCACCCAAATGCAAAAAAGATTCAGTCTTTTCGAGCCCACATGTCACCTACTTGAAGATGCATTGCATTCTGGGACATAAGTTGAGAATGTAAATTCATATAGAGGTCACTTAGAACTACCTTTCAGACCACTGTTCTGTAAGATAACAAAAGGGTGATTAAAAAATCAAAAGCAAACAATTTGAGGATTTATAACTCTCTATTACAAAATGAGTGGGTACTGGTCCAGATCAGAGATGAAATTAGGAAGGATTTAGAAACCAATGAGAATGGGAACATGGTGCATCAAAACCTTTGGGATGCAGCAAAATCAGTTATCAGAGGAAGTTTCATAGCAACAAATGCACACATGAAAAAGGAAGAGAGACTTATGATTGATATGCTGTAATAATACCTGCAGCAAATAAAGCAGAATCAACTGGAAAATCCTACCAATAGTCCAATAAAATAAATAATAAAATAGAGATGAGATAAAAGAGAGGAAAACAAGAAAATATTACAAAAGTTTAATGCAGGAAAGCATGGTTCCTTGATAGGATTGGCAAGACTGATGGATCATTGGCAAACCTGACCAAAGAAAGAAAGAAACAATATCAATAACAAGGATGAGAGATGAAACAGGAGACATTGCAATTGACCCTACTGAAATTAAAAGACTAATTGTACAATACTACAAAGGTCTGTACTCCAATTAATTCACTGTGATGGGTAAGCTTGTTGTGCCAACATGGCCAAAGATGATAGGTAGGTGTGTTGTGACAACATGGCCAATGACCACACGAGATCAATTGAAGGGCGGAGATTGAAAATGCTCAGTGAGCCCCACCCTTGCCCTCTTGCTTTTGGATCTTTGGACCAGCTAGCTGCCTTGTTCACCCTGTGCCTCAACCTCTAAGCAACGCTACCCATGGGACATCTAATAATGGACTGTGTAGCTGTGAGTTGAGCTTCCTTCAAACCCTGCTTCGCCACGCTCCTGGAATATACATCCCTTGAGCTGGGGCTGTTGGACTTTATCATCTGGCTGACTGTTGGTGATCTGCTTTGCTGTTTGTTGCTTGTGGCGCGATAGCCTGAATCGCTCTACAGAGACTACTCTGTGGCTCTCAAGACTCCAAGGACTGACATTCTACTAGCTCCCTTATGCAAGTGAGTAGCACCGAGCCATTTGTACTGCTTTATAGATTAGTTAACTGCTTAATTCTTATCTTATATATCCTTCTATCTATTTAAATATATAAAGATAATTACTAGTGTCCTGGTTTTGTTTCTCTAAAGAACCCTGTCTAACACATTCCCCAAGTTGAAAGATATAGACAAATATTTGGAAAAATTGTCCCTCCCTAAACTATCCCAAATGGGTGTCAAGAACCCATAACAGTAGAAGAAATAGACAAGCTTATCAGGGTAATACCAAAAAAAAAAAATCCCCCATGCCAGACGGCTTCACAGAATTCAGGGAAGAACTACACTAATCATTTACCACTCTTCCACAGCATAGAAAAAGAGAGCAAACTCCCAAACTCTTTCTATGAAGCTAGTATAACATTGAGACATAAAGCAGTGTATACAAGTGGGATATACTGCATAAAGGATCTTACAAGGATTGAAAACTACAGACAGATATCTCTAATGAACATGATCTTAATAAGCCTTAACGATACTGGCCAAAAGAATACAAAAGTATATAAATTGAATAATTACTGTGACCAAGTGTGATTCATTCCTGGGATGCAAGGATGGTTCAAGGTCTGAAATATCATGAGCATTATTTGCCACATTGACAAAAAAAAGAGCAAAAGTACCACAGGATATTATCAATAGACACAGAAAAAACATTTGGCAAATTCCAACACTCATTTTTAAGAAACTCAAGAAGGTAGGAATAGAAGAAAAGTTCCCTTATATAATACAAGCTATATATGAAAAACCAATGGGCTGAGCCCCGGTAGCATAGTGGTTGAGCGTGGGACCGCGGCCCATGGGTTTGGCAGTTCAAATCCAGTGGCAGCTCTTCAGGAGCAAGGCTGGGTAGCTCCTATGACCGGCAGAGGGCAGTGATGCCAAAAAAAATTGAAAAATAAAGTAAAAGAAAAAAAAGAAAAACCAACAGCAAACATGGCAGTTAATGGAGAAAAGACAAACTTATCCCCACAGAAAAAGAGGTCCAGATGAGATTTCCCTTGTCTCCACTTTTATTTGACATCATACTGGAAGTCCTAGCTGACAAGCTAAGGTAAAGGAAAGACATCAAAGGTATTCATCTGAGAAAAGAAGAGGTGAAACTATTGTTATTGCAGATGACATGATTTTATATATGGAAAACTCCAAAAGTGGAGTGTTGAAAGCAATAGAGGAATATGGCATCATGGTAGGATACAAGATCAGCAAAAAGAAGTATATCAGAGTGCTATATACAATGATCAAGACCATGGAAGAAGAGATAAATAAGTAGTACCTTTCACAATAGCCAAGCAAAAATTGAAAAATCTAAGAATATACCTAAAAGAAAAGAAAAATAAAGATTTGTATGAGGAAAACAATAGACCTCCATAAATTGAAGAATAAACCATGCTCGTGGATCAGAAGACTCAATATAGTAAAGATGTCAATCCTGCCCAAGACACTATATAACTTTAAAACTATCCTGATGAAAATGCCAACACTTTTCTTGAATAAATTGAAAAAAAAAAACTGACTACCAACTTCACATGGAGAGGAATGGAGCCCAACATTAGCAGAGAACTTCTCAAGAAGGATAAAGTAGGAGGGTTTGCTCCACTTGATTTAAGCACCTATCATATAGCCATTGTTGTACTATTATGATGGCAAATATTCTGACCAATGGAAAAGAACTGAAATCCTAGAAATGAGATCATCAGCATACAGACAACTTATCTTTGTCCAGGGTCCAAAAAATATCAAATGGGAAACAGATGCCCTCTTCAACAAGTGGTGCTAGAAAAAAATGGATATTTACCTGCAGAAAAATGAAGCCAGACACCTACCTCACTTGATGCACAAGAATAAACTCAAGATAGATAACAGACTGCAAGGTAAAACCCCAAACTATTAAGGTCACTAATGAAGGAATTGAGACAATCTAAGAATCTATCAGAAATAGGAAAGCACACAAACACAGAGGAAGCACAAATTGACAAGTGGGATATACTGAAGATTAAACACCTCTGTACATTAAATGGTTTTACCTACAGAGTAATAAGATAGCCAACAGACTGGTAAAATATCTTTAGCAATGACACTTTAGACAAAGGCCTCATTACTAATATCTATAATATCCTGCTATCTTACAAGAAGAAAAAAACAAATAGCCCAAAAAGAGAGTGGACAAAAGACCTTACCAGAAGTTTCACAAGGGCAGAAATCTGAATGGCCAATGAAACATAGGAGAAAATGTTCCCAATCATTAGCTATAAGGGAAATGTAAATTAAATGCAAATTCAAGCAACTATCAGATACCACCTAATACCCTCAAAGATAGCCTAATTTAAAAAATCAAAAACAAGTGTTAGAAGGGTATAATGAGATAAGAATTCTCATCCACTGCTGGTGCACGCATGGGTGTGTGCTGCCATTATGGAAATTGATTTGGTGATGCCTAAAACAAATGGAAATCAAGCTACCATATAACCCAGGAATCCCCCTACTACACTTATTCCCAGAGGAGGTAAGAAACAAACCATGACCAGACAGCTTCATCTTAGTGTTTCACGCAGCACAATTTATAATCACAAAGAGTTGGAAACAACCAAAATTTCTATCAATGGGTGAATGGATTAATCAACTCTGGCACAAACATACAATGGACTACTACAAATCCCTAGAAAGCAGGGATGAATGTGTGAAGCATATTGTCTCATGAGAATTGGAGGAAATTATACTAAACTAAGTAAGCCAAGCACAAAAGCACAACTTCAACATGAGTCCACTGAAGTAAGATTAAAAACCATAGGGGGCATAGGGAAATAGCCACTAAATGCATAAATTTTCATGGCAAGATCCTTGCATTTGGCTAGGGATCAGACTCAACCCAGGGATGTATATGACAGCCAACTAAAAAGGAGGGGAAAGTTTAGAAAAACAAAGAGGACACAGGTAGTGGGAGAACAGGATACTAACCCACTTTTGAGGAGGGTATTGCTTGTGTCTCCATAGGAAAGGGAAAGAGGGATCATACCTCAACCTGGTGCATCATGACTTGAGGACAACATACCAGCATGAAGCAGTGAACTAACAAAGAGAATCCCAAATTCAGCTACATCAAACCCCTCCCCAGAAGAATGCACTACAGAGCACAGCACTGAAGATACAGCTCAGGGAGAGTGGTGGGTCTGCCCAGACAAAGAGGAGTAAACTAAAGAGGGTGGAAGGGAGAGAGAGAGAGAGAGAGAGAGAGAGAGAGAGAGAGAGAGAGATCTGCCCAGACAAACCAGGAGAAAACTAGGAGGGAGAGAGAGAGATCTGCATCCTGGCTAACCAAGCTTGAGGAAGACCTTCTTATTGGAGCAGCCAATGCACAGAGGACCATAAGACTGATCCCACCACCATATATGATGTTCCCTTACTGACTCAATGCTAGCTATGAAGAGCAGCATTGGAATCACAGGGCAGGATTGTGCCCTGTCTAGTTCCCTTCCCCCACGTGTGACACAGAAAGGGACACAAGAAAGCAGCAAGAGAAACAAAACAACAAAGTTTCTGAGGAATCCAGAAAATAGATTTCTGACTGAGGGTGTTGGGGGAGAGGTGGACAGGACTTCGCACCTCATCAGATCCAATTGGAAAACACTCAAAAGAATCAACATACAGACCTGGGACCATTTATAGGCTTCTCTTTTCTTTTTTCTCTTTTTTTCCTATGTCAATCTACATAAAATGGCGGGATTAGCAATAATGAGGAGAAAACAATGGAACTAAAGTTTCCAGCGGACATGGGAGAGGATGATGAGGGAGAAAGGGAGGGGGGAACCAACAAATTCAGGGACACGGGAACAACGAGAGATGTGAAACAAGGAGGCTGTAGAATACCTGGTGGGGTTTGATCAAGTGCAATGCAGTTGAGAGGAATTATAGAGAGCCAAAAAAGGATGAACTTGATATTGAGATAGGATGAAATAGAGGAAAGAACTAGGAGACAAAAGTCATTTATAGAGGTAGAAATGTAGACCTGTATACATGTAAATATATTAATATATAACAGGGATGTTGGTCTATGAACATATATTTATATGTTAAATATTAAGGTAACAGATGGACATTGGACCTCTACTCAAGCCGTCCCTCAATGCCAGAACACTTTGTTCTAATAACCTGGCCTTCTGTAATGCTCAACTACCTGACAAGCTCATTGAAAACAAAATGGATGCATAAGTAAATGTAATGAAGACACTTAATGGTGCCTGGGTATTAGAAGATATAGTATATGGGGCCTTAAAGGCTTGAAGTAAAATAAGCAGCCATGTAATAGAGAAGCAATAAAACCCATATAAAAGAAGCACACAAGATGGTGTGATCAAGACATGCTGACAGAATCAGATATCAGACATTCTAAGAGCCAAAGCAAGCAATCATATCAATGCAAAAGAGCAGGGTTGGAGTGAAGACCCAGGGCCCATATGTTGCAATTGAACATCCCCTCACTGAAGGGTCTTAAGGAAAGAATGAGTCAGCCAGGGTATACTATAGAACCAATGAAACACACAGCAGTCCACTAGTTCTTTGAAGCTTCCTGCCTCCCTTGACCCCTTCCCCTCTCTCCCCCCGACTACCATGACTCAATTCTACCTTAGAAGTCTTGGTAGACATGGACATGTACATTGGTTTATATAAGAGCTCTAGACACATGGAATCTAAGACAGATAAATCCCTCAGGAACCCTAATCGGAGTAGTGATACCAAAAGGATAGGAGAAAGGTAGGGAGGAGGGGGAGAGAGAAGTGATCAAAATGATCAATGTATAACACACACACACACACACACATGCCTCCAGGGGCAAACAACAGAAACATCGGTGAAGGGAGAGGGTGACAGTAGTATAAGAAATAAAAAATAATAATAATTTTTAATTTATCAAGAGTTCCTGAGGATGGGTGGATGGGGGAGGGGAAAAAGTAGAGCTGATAGTAAGGACTGAAGTAGAAAGAAAATGCTTAGACATGATAATAAATGACAACATATGCATAAATATGATTGATAGTTGATGTATGGATTGTTAAAAGAGTTGTAAAAGCCCCCAGTAAATTTTTTTTAAATAAAAATAATTTAAAAAAATTCTAAGGAGCATTTTGACTATGTAACTTCTGGGTTTTATATGAGAGGAGACCAGTTAGAAATAACTGGTTGTTAATACTAAATAATATAATAATAATAATAATAATAATAATAATAATAATAATAAATACTGTTAATGATAGCAGTAACAAAATAATATTCCTCTTTATATACAATCATATATTAGGTTACATAGGCTCTCTAACATTGTAGCATAACTATATTGCATCTACTATAGAGAAACTATACTGGGTCCATTTAACAGTTACAAGTAATGTAGAAAGAAATGTGATTAAATGTTCCTTAAAAATTCAAAGGAGAGGGCTGAGTCCTGGTGGCGTAGTGGTTGAGTGCGGGACTGCGGCCCACTGGCTTGGCGGTTCAAATCCAGAGGCAGCTCTCCAGGAGCAAAGCTGGGTAGCTCCCATGACCACAAGAGGACAGTGATGCCCCCCCAAAAATTCAACAGAGAATTCAAGAAAATAAAAATAAAAATAGTGAAAAAAATATAAAACAAAGGTGAATTTATTGAACTAGTTTGACAAGGCATATGAAAACACTACCTCTCTTAAAGCTTGAGCAAATTCTTCAAATAATACAGAGCATAATCAAGTAGGATTTTGATTGAACTTACAGAACATGGATAATTGTAAATGGTTTTTGAACAAATAAGAGAAAGTCTTAGTATTTTCATTAGTCTTAAATGCAAGCCAGTTTATTCTGATCTTATAGTTCATGATATAATGTTAAAGTTAAAATATATCTAAAGAGAATGAAGCTTATTTGTACTATTTTGTTGATTTTATATTATTTCAATGTACAAAGTTAACTTAGTTTGTTATTCCTTGATTTATCCTCAACAGGATTATGTTTAATGTTTTATAATAATAGGGAGAGTAGTAGCATCACCTGCCTGCTTCCCTAAATCTAAGAAGAATCAAGTCCATTCTTTATAAGCTGTTGCTGTTGTTGTTACTAGGCCTCAGAGGAAGCCAGCTTCCAATACATACATCACATGTTCTATGGGACAGTTGTACCGTGAAAATTATTATTTATTATGGTAAAATTAAAGAAAGCTTGAGACATAAAAAATATCAGAAAAATAACAAAGATCAGACACATTTGTCTGATTTGTTCTTCTCATAACAAATATGAGAAGGAAATAACAAAGATCAGACACATTTCATTGCAGCATGCTCACCTCAGCCCTTCAGGTTGTCAGAGTAAGTGACAGCCCTTGAGGTTGTCAGGAGGGAGATAAGTGGGGGAAGGGATTACATGAGGGAGCAAGGAAAGGGGATGAGAGCATCTGACACCAGCAGGCTAGAGAGAGAGAGAGTCCTTATAGTGCCCAAGTCTTATATACCTTCTGGTGCCTTGCATGGACCCTAATTACAGGAAAGGACATAAGTCACAGGAAAAGGTTGTGCTGTATGCAAATGTTATAGGAAAGGGAGCTATGGGTTCCCATGTGACAAGATCAGACTCCAGATTCTTGGATATGGTTAAATACGTTAGGCTAGAAATCATTAACAGTATAGTAGATGAAGCCTCCCACAGGCTATAAAGGAAGTGAACCATCATCCCAACAGCAGGGGAATTAACCCTATCTATTGTGAGAGTCACAAAGGCCTTTTATCTGGAGCCTTTAGGGAGAATAACTCACTTCTGACTTCTACTCCAAGTGCTGGAGGCTGGTTACTATTATTTGCTTAATATTTTGGAATATATAAAATTGTGAAACAGTTCTGATTTCATCCCACAATTAGGGCTTATCAAGTTGGCTCTGACCTATAGTGACCATATGTACCACAAGATGAAACACTTCCTTGCCCTGTCCCATATCCATACTAATTGGAGTTATTATAATACTATTCTAGTTTGTTGCTCTTCTCTCTCCACTTTTCTGTCTATGTCTTATAAACACACTCTCATTTCTGCCATGTACACACAACAATAATAGGTGTCTGCAATCTATTGAAAAGTGGAAAAAAATTATGTGGGCTAAAATCTCTTGAAGAATGCACACTTTTCTTTTTTCTTATCTTTCCTCACTTAAACCTAAGCAGCACTGAGAACAATATTTCAAAGTAACATATAATTTCCTAATCTCATCCCCAAAACGTCTCCTTTGATACTTCAAGCAATGATTTTTTTTAATCTCTCTAAAAGGCTGGCACATTGCCACTATGTAATGTTTGATGGCCCAAAGACTTAGTGATTACACACTCACTAGATTTCTAACCCAAAGGCTGGAACTTTGAAACAGCCAGTCACTCATCAGAAGAAAGTGGCTGTTCAATCTTGTAAAGAGTTCCAGTCTCAGTAACTCACAGGGAGAGTTTGAGCTAGCTTTCACTTTTCAAAATCGAGTGCAAAGATCATGAACCCTGAATCTATCATGGATTTTCAAATGATATTGCAACGCATCACTATAAAACAATGGTGAACCACAAATCACCTCATGACATGGATAAACCTGGAGAACATTATGCTGAGTGAAGTTAATCAATAATATAGGACAAATATTGACTGAGACAACTACTACAAAGATAAAAAAAAAAGACAAACATTAGCATACCAAAGGGAACTAACTTATGAGATTCCCAAGGGAGGTAGGGTAAGGGAAGTTGGGAAGATGAGCCCATAGACTAGAAGATTGGCAGATACCAACTTGAATATCAAGGAGTCCAGAAGCCGAAAGAGAAAGATGAGTAATCAGAGAGCAGGGAATGAAATAGAACACTTAAGTAGAATTAGTGAGTGGTTTGAAATGTTGAATGGAGAAATAGTACTCTGATATCTAATCCTCACACCTAATTCACAAAAAAATTAATTTAAAACATTCTGAGACATCTTTCTGTTTTCCCATGCCAATAGTCAAGCTCTTGCAAACAAAGACACACATTTTTGGATTTAATTTATCTGTTTCTGTAATGTATTTACATCTTAACAAAAATAACGATTCCTTTATTCTAATCTGCATTGCTTTTATTGTTTGAGCAATGAATAGATCTGAATCCATGAGTAAAATGCTGCATGATTAGTTTTATGAATGACCCTAAAAAAGTATGTAAATAAATGTTTCAAAATACACAATTTCTTTGTTTAAAATATACAATTTCTTGTGGAATCTTGGTTTTCTATATACTAAACATGAACACTTCACTTGAAGAGACAAATCACCCAGAAGTGAATGGCTTTTGCAGCTCCAGTTCATTCCACTATAGCACTTTTATTGTGTATGGCCATGAAGTAAAATAATTGGAAATAGGTAAACACAATTAAAGCTTAGTTTGAGTAGAGGTCATGTTGCTATAGTTATTTAGATTGGTCACAAAATGGAGACCCAATATATGTAAGAAATATGGCTGTTGCTGAGCACAGGTGGCATAGTGGCTGTGTGTGGGACTGTAGTCTACAGGGTTGCTGGTTCAAATCCAGCAGCAGCTCTCCAGGAGCAGGGCTGAGTCTCCTACCCCCAGCATGGCAGTAATGCCCACAAAAAACAAAAAACAAAAAAAACAGCAAAAAAAATATGGCTGTGAAAGGAGACCCAAGAAGAAAGTGGCCTATGAATAAATGGAATGCACTGCTCTGAAGCCTATTCCAACTCATGCCAACCTTACAGAGTGCAATGGCTCCATCTGGTTTCCAAGGGGGTCGTTTATCTTTAAGGAACTTTGTGTCACATTTTTCTCCCAGGGAGTCTTTAGTGGTTTTCAACCACTAACTTTCTGGATAACCACTTTAACGGTAGAGTTACTAGTGCTCAAAGAAGTCTAGAAAAATATAGGCCCTGAGAGTTTATTAGCCATCAGAAAATACAGATTCAAAACTTTCAATTATTTGTGAGAAAAGGCAGTGGACATATCCTAACTGTTTACATGATCTATTCCAGCATACTATTACCTTTCCAAGGAAGATGATTATTAAATTCTTTTATTTTATGCTTCATAGACAAAAGAGTTCAGGTTTCCTAAAACTTACTGATATTTTCATTAATATATACTACATTTACATGTTGATATATTTTTCTTAAAATTTGTCATGTATTTTTTCACTCTGAGATGTATTATAGTCAAGAAGAATCAAAAAATATAAGGGTCTATGTGTCAGGTAGGTACTTCTATTCATAGTCTTTCTAACGCCAGCAAATGACTAGGTGGGAACATGCAAATATGCTGTGGGCAACTCTAATGTGAAGACTTGTCCATTTTGTCACGCTGTTTGATGTAAAGGAGACATTTCAGAAGTCAGAAAGTGATTCTCAAGACCATAAAGAAGGAAGAACCATGAATGACCTCCATCTGACATTCTTGCAAGGTGAAGAGGTGGTGAGAGAAGAAGCAACAACAACCATGAGACAGAATGCCATGTTTCTAAGCCTGTGGAAAAATTGAAGCTGTGTGTCTTCCAGTAGGAGGCTGGCTTGAAAAGTCATCATTTATCATGGCAGGAGGAACTTTGTAATCCCAAGCAGGGAAAAGACCAAGAAAAACAGTGGTTCTCAACCTTTCTAATTCCGTGACCCTTTAATACAGTTCCTCATGTTATGGTGATCCCCCAACTGAAAAAATATTTTTTTGTTGCTACTTCAACACTGGTTGAGAACCACTGATATAGCTGAAGAAAAATATTAAAGCTTTCTGAAAGACAGCTGGAAGCTGAGAGAGAGAAAATCTGCCTGCGTAGCTTCCCTGAAGAAGCAAAGAATGTTAACTACCATTTGGGGTAAGCGGTTAGCTTCCCTAATGTACCATATAATCATTACTACCCTGTAATCATGTATGTATACAGAGACATTTATATCAAAAAAGTGTCTCACACAGTTGTGGAAGCAGCCAAGTACTGTATTCAGTAAAAGTATCTCAGAGAAATACGGTGTTCTTTGAGGAAAAAGTTGATGTCAGAATATAGTAAATTACATTAGGGGATAGAGACATGTTTGAGTTTTGTGTTATAGAAAAGAAGCTCAAAAATTGGGTTTTACTTCCTTTATGTGAAGTTGGAGAATATGAAACTTGGTCCCATGACCTTTATACAGTAAACTCCAAAAAGTTTTTTGGAAAATTCCATTTTCTTTTAATTTTACATTTCCATGAATTTTTTGAAGTCTCCTTGTATGTCCACAGGATCATTGATGGTTATAAATGTATGTATATTGTCATTTATAGAAAAAAAAGTTCTCACAGTTGTAGAAACAGCAAAGTTTCAAGTACATGGGTCAAATGATAGTCTGGGCGTGGGGGATTTTCCTTCATTGACCTCTCTGTGGAGACTGATGAACTCAAGAACCACAGGAAGATATCTGGTCTGTGTCTGAAGAGGTAGCTGAATCTCACGTCAGCAGGTCATGTAAAGAGCTGGAAGATCCAAGGCAAGCAATATGAGAAGCAATTGACTCAATGCAAAGAACTGGAAGCCAGTGACCAGATGCTGGGTCCAGACTTACATAAAGCAAGCACATTTTCCAGGACTGTGTAGACTTATACTGGAAGAAGGCCACGGCTCAAAGGAGATAACATTATAGAGGTGAGTACATTGTGTTAAATTACATCATCAAGGCTACTAGATCTTAACTGCAAACCACCACAAACCAGTCTAGTTAACACAAAACCTAACTATGACTTATGCAAATGTTTATTATAGCATTATTCATAAATAGAAATTCTTGGAAGTTACCCAAATGGCCATTCACTGATAAGTGGGCAAATAAAATATAATACACAGATTCTGCTTAGTGCAAAGTGTACCTGACATAGCCACAAAGGCTCCTAAATTTTAAATTTATCATTATACTAAGTAGACGTCTTTTACAGGATATCTATGCATACATATAAATATACAGGGATAAAAGTAGATAGCCTGTAAGCAGACTTCTTGTCCAAAGACTGTATAGTTAAATTTATACTATATCATATATATTGAATAACTAAATTTATATAAATTATTTGTTTTTTTCTTTGTTGTTAGGTTACATTGAGTCTTTCCTGACACATAGTCACCCTGCAAAACAGACTTAAACATCACCTGGCCCTGCCATCTTCACACACGCTTAAGCCCATTGTTGTAGTCACTGTTTCCATATGCCGCATTGAGGACCTGTTTCTCTTTTGCTGTTCCTCCTCTTTACCAAGCCTGATGTCCTTCTCCAGGGACTGTTCTCTTTTTTTAATTAAATGCCTAAAGCAGGTAAATCTATGACAACAGAAAATATTTCTGTTGTTTTGAAAGTGGGGGGATAGCATAGGTTTTGGGGCTGAGTTTAATAGGAGTTTGTGTGATATAAATAATATCTTCATAAATATGTTAAATAAAACACAAAATTATAAAACTTCATTGCCAATTGCTATGCTTTTTTAGAGTGCCAAACACAATGTATTTAATTATCTCTGATTAATGAAAGAAAATTGGTGGGTGGTACCATTTGCAAGAGTCTATAATTGTCCTGTTAAATGTGTGCAGGTTTCCAATTTATTACCTATAATATTGCTTTGAAAATTGTATCTTGAGCATTCTTCTGAAGGTACAATTCAAACTTTTCAGATAGTATTAACTACTCACTTATAAGGTAACACTGTGACTGGCCAGATCCATATTTCCACAAAGTTGGAACCACTAGCTGCTCCATGGGAAAAATGGGGTTTCTATTCAGGTGAGAAGGTCAAGTCTCAGACTCCCACATAGACAGTTCGACACGATTCTGTAAGGTCACTCTGAGTAAGCATCAACTTGATAATGGTGAGAGCTTTGTGTTTTGTTTTGATTTTTCATGGCTGCCTTAGAGGGTTCAAAAATTATTAACTGAACAGACTTAGAACAATTCTATCTTTATAGAATTATAAAACCATTATCATTATAAAACCATTATCAATTTACTTCAATATGAAGCCACAATTGTTCTGCTTACTTTATTCCCCTTCTTACCAGGCTGTTTCGAATCCATTAGTTTCTTCCTAGTCTATTACTATTTCATCTTTTGGGATCCACAATCAATACTCATGGGAGCCAAAGCACGAGATCAAATGATTCAATGCCTTAAGTAAATATGCTAAATAGAACCATCAACAACAACAACAACAACCCTTCACTGCCATCTAGTCCAACACATACCAATCCTATTGGTCAGAGTAGAATTGTCTTTATATGTTTCTGAAACAGTCACTCTTTGCCGGAGTAGAAAGCCTCATCTTTTTCCCAGGGAGAAGCTGGAGGTTTCAAATTGCTGACCTTGAGGTTAGCAGCCCAATGTAGAAGAACTAGGAGGATCTGCTCCAACTCCTGGCATTTTAATTCCCTCTTATGCATGGGAAAGTTGAACACAAGAGTAAAGAAAGTGATCGAAGAGTTTGAATTACAGTCCTGGTAAAGAATGTTCAAAGTGTCCTGGATTTCTCAAATAACAAACAAATCTGTCTTGGAAGAAGCACAGCAGGATATTCTTTGGAAGCAAAGATGGCCAGGCTGTGGCTCACATACTGTGGACATGTGATTAGGAGAGATTAGTTCCTAGAAAATGACATCATGCTTAGTAATATAGAGGGAAAGTGAAATCAAGAAAGACTCTAGACAAAATGGATTGACAAAGATATTGCAACAACGGGCTAAAATATAACAGACAAACAGTTGTGATGATGCTGCAGAACCTGGAGGTGTTTTCTTGTTAATCCATCACAAAGGATGCAATAGCTTCTACCAGTATTCTCTTGCAATATTTCATTAAGAGATCTCAGCTCTTCCTGCTTCTGATCTCATATACTTCCAGTTGCTGCTTTTAAAAGATGTTAATTAAAAAAATACTATAACTATGACATAATTTTGTCCTAACAGTGTTTAAAATTTCTAAATATGCTTAAGATTAAGTTCAAATTTCATAATCTACAATGTATTTCACAAGGCCAAATCCAAATAAATTTTGAAATTTGCTTCTCAATCAAATATTAATGGTGACAAATCCAGATTTAGTAGATATATTTTCATTCCCTATTAACAACATATTTTTCTACTTGACAATTATGTTTTTTAAAGAAGTGATCAATATTATCTTCCATACATCACCTCCTTATCTGCATATATTTGTGACATAGTAACATCTCTATAACATCTTTTGTATATTACTTCTCCCCCTATCACTTAATCCCTTAATCTGACTTAGTACTTTTTGCCATAGATAATGACATTAATTTATAATGTATAATCAATTATGGATTATGGTAATATGTAATATTGGGGAAAATATCTATGAAATTTTCTGAGAATTTCATACACATGGTATAATTTTAGGCACATAGTGTGTACTCCATAAGAAATAGATGGGTGCAACCTCAGAGAGGTATGATACTTTAAAATATTTTTTGGTATTGTAAGAATATTATCTATTAGGTAGCATTTTATAGTTTAACATAAAAATATGAGGATATGCTGCTACATGTCCAAAGGATTTCAATGACTTAGTAATTATAAACATGAATGAGATTTAAAACATGTCTAAATTGAGGAGCATGCCCTTAATGTATCTGACTATTTATTACTGAAGCATGTCCTTAAAGTATCTGACTATTCATTACAGATTATGATCTCAGAAACATGATTTAAACTGGTTTGAATGAAAAGCTAGCAATTTGGTGATCATCTTCTTTTTCTTTAACTCTGGCTCCCTCCCCCGGCCAGGTTATTAAAACTTTGTAAAGTGATTAATTCCATTTTTAATATCCTAAAATTGACAGTATTTCTATATTCACGACTGTTGCTAGGAATATTGTGTGATATAAACTTTCTTATTATATGCCCTCCAGTTGATTCCATCTCACATAAATACGACCTAGAAAAAAAGAGTCCCCCCCCATCCTCCCAGTCCTACCCCATACTCTCAATTGTGCTGCATGAGGATGTTGCTACAGCCACTATTTCAATCCATGTTCTGGAGGGGCTTCCTCTATTTTGCCACCTTTCTATTAAAAATTATGTCCTTTTCAGGGACTATTTGTTTCTGATAATTTGCCTAAAATATGAGGTGAAGTCAAACCCTCACTTTTAAAGAGCAATCAAATTGCTGACACTTCTTCCCAAACAGATCTATTTGCTATTTTAACAGCCCATGGTATTTTCAATTTTTTTATCAGCACTATAATGGAAATGCATCCATTAGTTTGTCTTCCTTAATAAACATCAAACTTCTAAGTGCATATCAGGAGTTTGAAAACACCATGGATCAGGCTCCTAAACTTTACACGCCAAAGAGTCATCTTTGCTTTTCAACAATTTAAAGGAATCTAGTGTAGTATTGTATAACTATTGCCACAATCAATTATAGAACATTTCCTTTCTTCTTGATGATGCACACACACACACACACACACACACACACACACACACACCATGGTTAAGTAGCCCTTAAAATGAGTTGTGCAAACACATCAGTTCCAGTACTCCCTCCCACTTCTCACCTTCATTGTTTTCTGCCCAAATCTCCTCACTCCCTTATCTCCCTTCTCTCTCTTCTAAATCCCCTACAAACCCTTGCATCAGCTAGTAACTCTATGCACACACGCCCTCTGTTTCCCAAACCAGCAAACCCCCTAAATAAAAAGCAAAATTAAATAGTAAGAATTAAACAATAACAATACAAATATAAAAATACAAATTATGAGTAAGAGAGAAAAAGACCATCATATGTATTTAGAAAGTTAGGAAAGAAATTTTTGTCATGGAACAAGCAAGAGATACTTGCTCCTAGCACAAATTCAGGTTGAGTCAGGAGGGAGATCAACTGACCCAAAATTAAGTTTGATCCAGCATAATCAAGTTTACAATGATCTTTCTGATAGTCTTCTTGAGACTCTTGCTTGTGGCTAGAGGAAATTTGTCAGCAGCTTAATCTCAATAGTTCCACTGTAGATGAGTTTTGAGCTCCCTCTGTCTCCTTAGCCTTCTAAAAATTGGGTTTTCATGATTTTATCTGATACTTTCCCCCACTTGTCTTATCTGAACTTTGTTATTGTCATCCTTGAATCACACTAGTTGTTGTGCTTCTTCTATATGGATGTAGTTGACTTCTCCCTTAGATAGTTGCTTGTTTAAATACAAGTCTTTAAGACTCCAGACACTATTCTTATTGGTAGCCAAGCTCCGTCTACTTTCTTCACCACACTTTGCTATTAGCATCCTTATGATCATTTTATGAAGGTGAGTATTGACTAGGGCCCTGTTATCAGAACTAATTGTTCTTGGATTAGGGCTACAGTTAAGTAGGAGTCAAGAATCCATCTGTTTGCCTATGGGATATGCATGACTGAGGTTGACTTTGGTGGTCGTATTAAAACAAAAGATTTTGGTTTTGTTTACATTGACTGGCAAACTATACTGATGGCTGAAGCTCTCTAGATTCAGCAACATTGGTTTGAGTCCTCCTTACTGTTGCAACAAGGTTGTGTCAGCTGCTCATTAAAGGCTGTCTTGATGTTATTCCACGGCACATTGGTTCTTCTGTTATTAGGGTCCAGTGAGTCAAATTTATTTCTGCTGTGTTCTTGATCTTCAGGTGAAATGTACAAAAGACTGTATTTTAGATATTCTGAACTCATTTCAATTTACTTTAAATTCAACCTAAAATTTCATATAAGATGTTTATGGTCTGTTCCATATTCAGCCACTGTCCTAAGTTTGACTGATGATACAGTTTCTTTACCATTTCTTCAAACAGACACAGTAAATTTAATTTTTGAGCATTTCATCTGGAATATTTTATGTTTATAATTATATATGTTGCTAAAAATTATATTTACCATGAAGAATATTTGATCTTTCAAAATCCTATCACGTGATCTCTAACTTCCTATCTATCACCATGGTCATATTTTCTAACTACAGTTTCTGTTCCTTTCCTCTGATTTCTAAATTTTGCACCCCACTCATCAATAATTTAATTTTGTTTTCATGTTTGGTCAAAATCTGAAGGTTCTTGGAAATTATTTTGGGAAAATGTATTCTATTTTTCATAACAATATTATGGTAGTTATTGCTGTTAAGAGCCTTCTAGTAGGTTTCAGCTTATAGCTATCCACATAAAACAGAACAAAACACTGCACCATCCTCACAATTGTTATGTTTGAGCCCATTGTTTCAGCTACTGTGCATTTTTCTTGTCAAGGGTTTTTTTTCCTTTTTAAATTCCCCTCTATTGTTTCTAAGTATAATACCCCTCTACATGGATTGATCTCTCCAGGCAACATGTCCAAAGTACAGGAGATAAGGCTACCCATCCTTGCCTCTGAGGAGCATTCTTCCTGTACTTTTTCCAAGACAGACTTATTTGTTCTTTTTGTCATCTGTGGTACTTTCAATATTCTTATTCAGCATCACAATTCAAATGCATCAGTTATTCTTACATCTTCTTTATTCACATGCATATGAAATCATTGATTATAAACATTTGAAACAAAAATTTATAATGCCAATAGTATTATATATTCTAAAATGATATACAAAGAAAGTTTTAAAAATCAATGGGAAAAATACACTATATTTTACTCCCATTACTTCCATAATATTTTGGAAACCCTAATATATACTGCATCCAAATAGCCACTCTTTCAGATATCAGGACAATTTAATAAAAGTACAGTAAAATATTATAATAGAAGAAAACTTTCAACTAGGGAATTAAAGTTTGGGTGAACTTCAAATTGCATTTTAACAGTATTCCAGAACCACATCTCTTCATGTATACCCAAGAAGATTTTCTTCTTTTCGTGACTTTTCTATTTGCAAATAACTTACAAATGTGAATGCATGCCAGAGTGCATCCCTGAGCTACAGGCACTTAAGTAGTTGCACCTGGTTCACCTCTACACCTATGTGTGTGCATCCCTTATTCTCTAAGTGCACCTTTTAACTTATTTACATAGGGCACGCACCCTGCTTTCATTCATCAGTTCCTGGAATATTTGAGACCATCTTCGAAAACAGTTTTCCTCTTCATCACAACTAGTGATTGTTAACTAAGGTCTTTGGATTTCACTCCCGTACCATTTCTTAAATATCTTTTGTTGTTGTTGTTGTTGTTCTTCCTATTACTTTCAAAGGATCTCTGATGATGCAGTTATTATGTGTAGGGCTGTTAATCACAAGATCAACAGTTCTAAACCACCAGTTACTCTGAGGTTTAATGATGAAGCTTTCCACTTCTTTAAAGATGTCCTGTCTCAGAAACTCACAGGCCAGCTCCACCTTGTCTTGCATGGGTGTTATGAGTCAAAATTGACTCTCTCAGACTGGGATTTTGGTTTTCCCATTAATTTCATTTAGAAATTTTAGGTCCCTTTTTTCTCTTACCCTTTCAAAATTTTCCCTATCCTTATTCATTTTGTTGTTTAATTAAAAATTGAAAGTGCCTTGGATGAAATTTTGTTGACCATATTATTTTCCCATCTGAGAGTTTGTACACAAAGTGTTCTGTGGCCTTGGTAACATTCCCAGAATGTGTCACTGCTTTCCCCATTCCAACTCTCTCATCTTGGCTTTTTAGCTTAAGTTGTTTTTGTAACCTCATATAATTCAGTATTCCTCTTGGGGACTATTGCTTATTTTTATTGGTCTAACTATTACTTGGATGAAAGGTGTTTTCTGGAAATGACTGCAGTTGAAGGGTTTAAGTAACAAGTTTGAGGTTCCTCCACTCTATCAGATTAATAAATATAGTCTTTTGTTTGTTTGTTTGTTTGTTTGAGGGGGCCTACACTGCCTTCTGGTGTTCATGGGAGCTACCCAGCCTTGCTCCCGGAGAGCTGCTGCTGGATTTGAGCTGCCAAGCCAATGGGCCACAGTCTCGCACTCAACCACGATGCCACCAGAACTCAGTCCCAAATAGAGTCTTTTTGTATTCATTTGATGTGCTGTTCAATATTTTCCTCCTCTTCTATGACTACCTATTATAAACCCAGTTAGAGTGGTTTATAGTAGTAACCAGTTACCTTATATACTCAATTATAAGCTGACCCAAATATCAGCCAAGGCACCTAATTTTACCACAAAAATTGCACCAAAAAGTATGCTGGAACATAGAACTTTCCTCCAGCTCTTTGGTGCTTCCTTCACTCCACTATCATGACCTCTTCCCTCTACTATCATGACCTCACCCCACTGTCTTACAAAATAGATTAGACCAGAGAAAGCGCACTGCTACAGATTAGGTCCCTAAACAGGGAAAGCAGGATAGATAAATCCCTCAGTGCCAACCGGGAGAGTAGAGATACCAGGAGGATTAGGGGAAGGTGGAAGCAGAAAGAAGAATAGGCCACAAGGATCAAGCTAGAACTCCTACCCAGGGGGACAAATAACAGAAAACTGGGTAAGTGGCAGTGGAGGATAATGCAAGATATGGAAAAAATAATCTACAGCTTATCAAGCGTTCAGGAAGGAGGGTAAGAAGGAAAGGGAGGGGGAAGAAATGGGAAGCTGATTCAGGGCTCAAGTGGGAAGAGAATGTTTTGAAAATGATGATGGCGATATATGTGCAAATGTGTTTGACACATTGGAGGAATATATGGATTGTGATAAGAGATGTAAGAGCCCCCAATAAAAGTATTTTTTAAATGTGTTTGAAAATGGTTTATACATGAGTATATCTGGCACTTAGTTTTAGGATACCTAAGAGGCCCCAGCTGAAATATAGTTCAAGGAGAACATTCACTAAGTTTTAGAAGAGATGAAGAAAACACAGATACATCATCCAGATGAGGGAAAATCACCAAAGACAGGTCAAAATGATGTCTGTGGATCCATATCTGGGAGTCAAAAAGAAATAGGATGGGGGACAGCTAAGCAAATAAGGAAGCTGTCCCAAAAGTATGGTTGGTGGCAGATCAATTTTAGGTGGGACTACAGATGCCAAAACATGACTATGATTGAGACATGCATGTAGTTAGATACAAAAGCTCCAAGATTAGTCCAAGACTGGGGAAAAGATGTTTACTCCTTAGGAAAACAGACAGGACCTCCACCCACCAAGGTTCACGAACTGTCGGTAAATGCTGATTACTGGCATGTCTTTCTGCCTGAGATGAATGGACATTTGCCTCTTGTTCCCTGACTAAAGCTGAAGAAGGCAAAAGTTTGGAAATTTGTCAATAACAGGATATTACCTCCCATCTTTGAATAACTAAGTAACCCTATGCACAACTGAATGCAACACTACACAGTCCTGCACCATCTTCACAATTGTTCCTAGGTCTGAGCTTATTTTGGCATATTTTATTTATCTTTTCAATGCTACTCGAGTATACTTCATGTATTTTTAATCCCTGACAGTAAATTTATCTATATTTATTATCGCTATCTCTTTTGGTAGGTTGATTCTGTAATAACTTTATCTCTCAGTATGTTTTACAATTAGTTTTTAAGAGAAGCTTATTTTATATGATATGAACATTACTGCCACTAGTGTTCATTTTGTTGTAGCTTTCCTGACATACACACTAACATGGCATTCTTTGAGTGTTAGTTTGTTAGCCTTTGTGTATTTTATAGACAATATTGAAAAATCATATGTTTTTCTGTTTAAATTGTCATTACCACTCTTTCACTCTTTTTTACCCTAGACCTCCAAACTCAAATCAAATTGCACGAGATTGCTGGTAGGTACCTCAGAAGCTACTCCATTTTCTTTCACATAGCACTTGTCAATTCAACTTTTAAAGGTGTACAACATCTTGACATCAAGATAGTATTCTGTGCAACCCTACTCTTAATCAATGTAAATTTCCCACCCTCACTTATTCTTTCTTAGTAAGTATTAATAAATCATGGTCTTACCTTTTTATATGTGAGGTCAAACATTTGTAATTTTGTGATTGATTTCCTTCAGAATAATATTTACAAGCTTAGAATAATGTGGCATCTATCAAAACTTAATTTCTCAGGCCCCCAATATTCTATTGTTTGTATATATGTGTGTATGTAAGTATTTGTATATGTATATGATGCATGCATATAGTTTGCTTTTTGTGAAATGACAGCCTTATTATTATTGATCATTTTGGAGTGCTCTGTCAAACCTTATAACAAACCATCATTCATTTGTACAACTGTAAATGTACACCTATACATATGCTGCCATTTACATTCCCAAAACACTTTTTTTCTATTTGAAACTTTGATATAAGCTCCTCTTTTTTTTTCTTCTCCCTCCCTAATCCTTCCACCCTCATGCTTCCTGGATCAATTATATATTATAAATGTTATTTCATGTCTTACACTGCCCATTGTCTCCCTTCATGCACAATTCTGTTATTTAGCCCCCCGGGCTGGTCTTTATAGCCAACCTTGTGATGGGTTCCCTCATTCTCCCTCCCCTTCCCCCATCATCACACTACCCTCATGATGTCACTAATCCCACTGATATTTCTGAGGTTTTTCTGTTCTGAATTCCATGTATTGAGAGGTGTTTTCTTTTTCTATGAGTATACACCAGTCTAGTTGGATATGTAAGGTAAAACAGATTATGGTAGAATGTGGGAAGAATCATTCAGGACCTAGAAGGATGCTGAGGGTCTTTTTGGTGCTAAACTGCATCCTGGTTGAATTGTTCCTTCCTTGTAACTCTTCTGTAGGAGGATGTCATTGTCTACAGATTGACTTTGGATCTATTCCTCAGACCTCCTCTTCACGTTGATAATTTTTGTTCACTTTGAATCTTTTGATAGCTGATAACTCATCCTGTTGATACCTTGTAATCACATAGGCTAGTTTGCTTCTTCACTGTGGCTTCTTTGCTTCCCTGTTAGATGGCCACTTATTTAGCTTCAAACCTTTAAGACCCCAGAGGCTTTATTATGATAGCTGGGCATCATCTGCTTTTTTCACCACACTTATGCAGCTATTTTGTCTATAGCAATAGTGTAGAAAAGATGGGTAGACTGAAAGATTTCTGTTTGTTTGTTTTTCAATATCTTTACTAAGGCAAATATTTAACTGTATATTTGTATATACATATCAATATATTTAATCTCCCATGTTCACCAAAGTTAATATGTGGCTATCTTCTACAAAGACAAAGAGGGAGTTATTGAGCAGGCAAGGGAATACATAGTGTTGTAAAATCAAGAAAAATGTATATCAGGTTTACATCTATCACCATATTACTCAATCTGCACATGGAGATAATAGTCTTCCTGCCAACAAACTGTAACAGTTAGGTGACACAATTTTGCTAAAAGTAAGAACACTTGAGTCATTCAAAATGAAGACCAAGGACTGCAGCCTTCAGTAGGGATTGCAATATAAAGGAAATGTGGATTGAATAAAAAGGAAACCAAAATTTTCACAACTGACCAATAGGGAAGAAATGGTAAACAGAGAAGAAATTGAAATGGCTGAGGATTTCATTTTGCTTAGAGTCACAATCAATGCCATAAAAACAGTAGCAAAAAGTGAACTGATTTATTGCATTGGGCAAATCTGTGACAAAGTTCTCTTAAAATTTTTGAAAAACAAAGAAGTCGTGAGTACTGAGGGACACCTGACTCAGGCTATCATATTTTCAATCGCTTAGTATGCATATGACAATTAGATAATGAGTACCTAAAATCACAGAGGACTTGATGCACATGCATTGTGGTGTTGACGAAGAATATTGAAGGTGCCTTGGACAAACAGAAGAGCAAGCTAATCTGCTGGGAAGAAATACAGCCAGAATGCTCTGTAGACATAGTGATACTTGTCCCATATATTTTAGACATGGTGACAGGGGAGGCCAGTCCCTGGAAAAGGATAATATACCTGCCAAATAATAGATTAGCAAAAAGAAAGAAATTCCCAAGGAGATGGAATAACACATTTAGTGAAACAGTGGGTTCCAACATAGAGACAGTTGTGAAGATGACAGAGGACTAGTCATTGTTTCTCTGTTGCACGTAGGGTAACTATGACTCAGAACTGACTGGAGGGCACCAAATTTTATTTAATGTATTTACATTCAGTGAGATAAATATGAATTTACTCTTGCCATTTTGCTGTGCATTTTTGTCCTGTTGGTGGTTTTATAGTTTTATTTTTTTTCTCTAAAAATCTCTATAGTTTCTGATGTTCTTTTTGTTCTGTTTCTTATTGATTTTGTTTACTGAATTTTTTGGTTTGTTTCTAATTTTTATGGTTAGTTTTGTTCGCTTTCTGGATATTTAAACTATATTCAAATTCATCTTTAACATTATAAATTTAAATAAGTGTCATATTTCTTGATGGTATAATGCTTTGTTTTTATCTCTATATGAATGTTTTGAATTTGCACTCTTTGCTCTCTGGTACCTTGTTTTCATCAGCTTGTTTTTTTTTTTTCTATTTGAAACATATTATCTGAGGTGGTACCATGATCATTCAGTCTTGTGTCCTAAACTCAGAGGATTGAATAACATTGTTGGTTCTCCACCTAAACCATGTCCTTAAACTTATTTTAAACAAGGTCAGTTTTTCAAGACTGCCTTAATTTCTGTTTATCTGAAATGTCCCAAAGGTTACCTTATATATGAGAGACAATTTTGCTGGGTATAAAATTATTGGATGATATTTTTCTTTTTCCTTCCTCGGTTTCATGTATTGTGAATGCCCATTCGCTTCTTGTTTTTTGCCAAGCAGTCAGACTGAAGTCATATTGGTTTACTTTTATATGTGCCTTTTAATTTTCCTCAAGCTGATCTAAGAAATTCTTGTGTGTGTTTCACTTTAGCTATTTGACTGTGCTATATCTAGATGACTTTCTTTTGGAATCATTCTCTATAGGATTCAGTGACCTTCTTGAATGGATATCCTCTCTTCTTTCATGACTTTACGAACATTTTCTACCAATAAGTTTTCAATAATTATCTCGAGAAATTTTATTGTTATGCCTCCTTGTTTCTTGAATTCTGATCATGTTTAAAATATTCCTACTAACATTCTTTCCCATAATTCTTAACTTTTCTTCATTTTTCTTTATTCTTTTTCTGCAAATTTGTACCATGATGTTTATCCTCTGTTTTATTATTTTATATTTAACGGATTCTGTCCTGCTCCTATTATTTCTATAGAATTGTCTATTTCTGAAATTTTGTGAATTCTTTAAATACCTTATTGCTCCGTTGAATTTTTCCCAATCTATTTAAGATTTTTTTTGTTTTTTTTTTTGGGGGGGGCATCACTGCCCTCTCGTGGGAGTGGGAGGCCCAGCTTTGCTGCTGCTGGATTTGAACTGCCAAGCCAAAGGGCTGTAGTCCCACATTCAACCACTATACCACCGGGGCTCAGCCCTCTATTTAATATTTTTACTTTATTGTTTTTTCTGAATTCTTCACTTATGCTGTCTGTACTTTCTTTGTTTTTCTCACTTTCTCAGAGCTACTTCTATCTTAGTCATTTGAATTCATCAGGTAATTCCATTACTGTTTCTTCATCCCAAATATTTTCTGTTTTTTCATTTTGTCTATTTTCGAGAGCCTTCTTGTCCTGACTCTTTATATGATTTCATATTGTGTATTGTCTCTGAGACATTGTAGTAGTTACACAATTTCATGTCAATTTAATAAAGGAATGAAGGGGTGGAGCTTAGCCTGTCAATCAGTTCACAACATTAAGATGTCTCCTGGTGGAGACATGAGGACTCTGGGAATCACCCTTTGTTCCTCCCTGGAGGCAAAACACACTCTATGTCTTGGTCATCCTGCTGACAAGCCACAATGAGCCACACTGATAGCAGCAGCCAGAGTCCTGGATCCACAAGACATTCCACTAACTGATCTGTGGTCTTCCTGCATTCGACATTTATTACATGAGGAGTGTGAGTCTGAAGAGGAATTCATGAGCTAATATTGGATTCATAGACTAATATATCAAACTTATGGACTTGATCTGGTCTGGGCTGGATGTTTTATTGAAGCATAGTTACTTCTTGATATAAAGTTCTGTCATACAGACATGAATGTCAATGAATTTATTTCCCTGGTCAACCTGGTCTAACACAGGCATTAAGATATTAAGACATTTATTTATTATATGTCTGTTTTGAATTTTTCTTGAATTTTTTTGGACATATCTGAGTAGGTAAGGCACGTGCTCTATTCTTGCCTCTCTGGTCACACTGGAGCCCTTATCACCGATCTCTGGCAGACTGTGGAACAGCTTGGTGTGAGAGTTCAATACTTAGCTCTTCTTGTCAAGTGGCTGAAGATGTACTTGGTGTTGCTGGTGAGAGGATGTTCTTGTTCATATGTTCACTTGGGTATGGCTGTAGGGAGCATTCTCATTGGTCCCAAGGTTGGATGTGATGTGTACAAACAACCAGTTGATATGTAGTTGATGTGAAGGTACCAGGTGGGTTTTAGTCTCACTAATGATTCATTGATGGAAGGAATATAAAGACATTGGTGAAAACAGACACAATTCTCCAGTAGCAGAGGAGGGCAGAAGTGGGGTTTAAAAGAATGGAATGTTGCCAATCTATGTGTACCATTATGAAGGTGTATTTTGGCCCTTGGAGAAGGTGGCTGGAGGGTTTAGGAATGTTACAGTGCCCCTAATTAAGGTGGCTGATCATAAAACCCATCACCTCTCCCGATGCTGGTTTGTAGGTAAAATGCTGTCAGTCTTTGTGTACCACAGTGTAGACACCTGGGTCTCAGGAGAAAGCAGAGTTTTGAATACTGATTCCCATATTAATCATCTATGTTCCTTTAGCATGAATAACTGAGGGAAGAAGAAAGGTGATATTGGACTGTTTGTCCCAGCTAAGTTAGAGGTTTTAATAGGAGCTATGGACCAAGGATCATGTGTATTTGGGGACAGGAGAAAGAAAGGGGGTTGGTAGAATCATTTTAGTTCATCAGGACCCCAGAACAGTTCAGAGTCATAAATTACCCAAGTGATTGAAATGATAGCACCTAATTTTGGAAGGACAGGGAGCATTGCCCTGACTTGACTGAAACAGATGGCAAGGACTCCCAGTGGGAATTTTACTTGCCTTCTTTGTCTCAATAACTGTGCTTTGACTCTTTGAGTGGCAGAGCAACAACACGAAAACCAAATCAGTGCTATCAAGGAAATTCCTACTCATGGCAACTCTACAGGAGAGAAAAGAAATGCTCATTTAAGATTTTGATACTTTAAAAACTTTTTGTGAACAGAAAACATCATATTTCTCTTGGCTTGTAACTTGTAGGTTTAAACTGCTGGTCTTGCAGTTGGCAGTTCCATGCAAAGTTCACTATTCCTTTCAGGACTCCCTTTCAATCCATAATACTCTGTGTACATTGTTTCCATGTTAGTCTGGGTAGACTAGAGAAACAAATCCATAGAAATTCATACATAGCTAAGAGTTTATTCAGAAACCATCCCAACCCAGTGTAGTCCAAGCCCATAAGTCTGATATTAGCCCATATGTTCAATACCAATCGATAAAGTCCTCTTCAGACTCATAGAACACTTGCAATGACACCAAATGCAGAACAATCATAGGTCAGTGGGTACAAAGACTTTGGATCTAGTGGAATTGTAAATATGTCAGCACTATCAGGGTCTCCACATGGCTTCCCTCCTCAAGAGGTCTGGTTCCATCAGCCTCTCTCCATGAGTCATCTCAACAGGGATATCTCACAGGGAGGGAACTGAGGGAACTGTTGCCTGCAAGAAGGAAAATATTAGCATTCTCCAAATCCTCAGGACAAGGCCATGCCCACAAAGAGGCCTCATTGGCTTTGGCTTGATTTACAGGCTACACTCTACCCCTTCACACTTATTTCTCTCAAGTCCTATATTGACATCATATTATGTAACTACCACAATTTCCATACATTATTTCCTTTGGCTTGATACTGGTTCTGATTCATCAGCTATAATTTTCATGTTTGAAGTTCAAACATTTTGGTTTATATCTGATTCACTTCTAGTCTCAGGTTGCTATTTTTTAAAGGACATTATAAGGTATCTGACTCTGCCTCCATGTATGCCTATTCTTAAGCTCCCTCCATTCACCACTTTAAATGTGCTTTCTAATCTGAAGATAAACAAAATTTAAAATATGAATTGTAATTATGACCTTCTCCTTAAAAATCCTTCAGTGGTACATTAACATCTATAAACTCTTTCATATGAACTAAACATATCCAGGTTAACTGGTTCTTGCATTTTGCCACATATCCACCTTTTTTTTCTATTATCAGCAATGAGGAATCCCCTAGTCACTTCAAACTCTATTTTTAAAATGCGATTTCTATGATATCACACCACAGTACTCACTGATTTTTTTGTGTGCAATATTTATCATTCAAACCTTAGATCTTGGTACTTTTCTTCTGGAAGTTCTTTGATATTCATCCAGAATCCATGGCCCGTTAGTCTAATATTTCTCTCTCTTTCCTGTTTCCCTCCTATGTCCCTTACATACATAAAGATGTGTGAAGTTATTTGGTAAAAGATCCTAGTCTAATTAGAATGAACAACTTTATCTGATAATTTTATAAATGAATACAGATCTTAAAATCTACAGATAATAGCAGTCAAATACCACTAATTAAATAGCTACAGCTAATAACTGTTCACAAAATGTGACTACATAAACTCAAATGATTGCTAGACTTAATTATGAAACAAGGAGGGGGTAAGTAAATTTCTTAACATTCTTCCATGAGGGAGTGGCAATTATAAAATTTGATCAGAGAGACTTTGTGTTTAGACCTGCCCCTTTTGCTTTGAGCTAAATGTCTTTAATGATAACTTTGGTATACCAGTAAATTGATTTTGTGTAAAAGTTCAGGGTGTTTCCTGTCTATCATCCTTTTCAGAAAGGAACGTGATAAACATAGTAGGTTATTGCAATAATTAAATGACTTCACTTATATAAATTACTTAGAATGCGATTTTGTACATGCACTTTATAACCTTACCTACCATGTTAAAGATTCCCTATGAGAATCTCTCATGTCAGTAACACAGTGATTAAACACATGGATGCTACAGAATGGTCACTGTGTCTGATCCACTCGCTGCTCTGCAGGAGAAAGTTATGATAATCTGTTTATATAAATATTCTAGTCTTGGAAATTCAGTAGGTAAGTCGACTCTTTCCTATAAGTGTACTTCAAAGAATCATGAAAATAATGGATCTCTGATAAAAGATTTGCCATGAACTTTTTGAAGTTCCATTGTGTATATGGTTTCTATGACTTGGAGTTCACTAGATAGCAACAGGTTTTAAAAATACTTTACTAAGAACATTACGTGACTTATCTCTTTTCCTCCTATTAGAAATCTTGAAAGTAGATATTGTTTTTTGCAAATTGCCCAGGGACAAGATTGAAAATTATGGTTGAAGGAACTTGTCCATTGCTACACATATAGTAAGTATTAGTGATAAAAAGTCATTTAGGGACACTGGTTTCTAAAACATGCTAATTTTTCTACAGTTCCAAATATTCATAAAGAAAACATACAAAATTTTATCATCAAAATGTTTTTACACAGTCAATTCTTAACTTCTTAGACAAGTCAAATCTATTCTTCTATATTACATCATTGCTGTATCATTCAACTTTAAGATAATTCTGTAATTTTACCTATTAATCATTTTTAATTTTTAAAGGAAGTATTGTCTTAGCTAGTGGGCTCATTTCATACCTGATAGGATGTGATAATGAATCCAGTTCTTAGTTATTCATAGGTAAATAAGAGTAGTAGCTTCCCTACATCTTCCCACCATGCAGATACAGGAAAAAGGTTTGTTGGTGGGGGAGAGAGTATGGGATAGAAGGGTCTCATTAAATAATTCACTGGCCTTGTATACTATCTCCTGAATCTTATAGCTGTTAGTCATATATGAAGGGTTAATTTTCCCACTTCCATTGTGTGTCTGCGTGTGTGCATGTGTGTGTTTCTATATGAACACAACCATAATGACACTTCACTCCTCTATCTCACCTTTTAAAAAATATTCGGTTTCTAAGTTTCCCATCATTAACAAGCTAATTCTCTGAGGTTATAAGAATATTTCTTATTGCAAAAAAAAACCAAAAAACTTTTCTGGTTTGAACTTTGGCCTTCTGAACCAATATGCAAAACTCAATTTATAGCAGATCATTCAACAGGACTCCAGCAGTGTGCTCCCATTCACAGGATCAAAGATCTTTCTCTTCTGTTGGAGGGGTTATGATTATCTGCGTCATAGAAATTGTCACTGGTTAATTGTGTACCAGTCTTAAGATTAGGGGTTTTCACACATCTCCCTACATGTCAGACTAGGCGCCACCCTTTCACCCCCATCAGTCTAACCCTGTTGTTAGGTCATGTTCATCACTCATTATCGACACGATTTTTTGAACTTAAGACCAGCCAACCTTTCTTCCTCTTTTTAGTCTTTAATTTCTGCGGATTAATTCCAAAGGCAATAGGGGAACATATTCAAACTCTGCCTGGCTCTCAAATGTTGGATTTCCCCCCATTTTCACTCAGTAAGTAGATCCAGATGACTACCATCATGAGCACACAAGGATCAATCCTTTGACATTAAACCATAGAAGAGGACACAGATTTTGTGCATTGATGCATCCAATGAGAGACTACTTGCTGAAATTTTTTAAAGCAAATTTTGTTTTGTTTTGTATTTTCCTGTAAGTTTTCCCTTTATATTTCGGTCTCTTGTCCTCTCAGCAGTTTGGGGTGAGGCTCAGAATTTTGTTTACTCTTCCTTGGCTTCAAATAAAAAGTCATTCATTCCAGACCTCTCTACATTGCCTCTTATTGAGGAGACCAGATATCCTGTTTTGTTTTGTTTTTTTTTTTTTAACAATTTAACAAGATTCTGCAGCATTTTAAAATGAAAATAAATATATTACAATACTATTTTGGGATTCTATGAACATTTTTGTTGCTCGATATAGACCAAATTTTTAATCAAGCACACCTCACCCCCCACCCCCTGGTCACTTTATTTATCCAATCAAATGTTAATTGAAAGTCAGCTGAAAAGACCTTGTAATCATGATTGAGTTTCTATATCATAATACCAAGCTGCATTAACTATCATTGATGCAGTCAAGTAAACATGCAATGCTTAGCATTTTTAATAGTACCCCAACTTAATCATCTCTTCTGCACCCTTGGACTATGTCTAATGGTTGGTCTTATGGCCTTTGCAGGTGTGATCTCGTGGGCACCTCCCAGTCAGCATGGACTACTTAACCTCTCACGCTTCCGCCCCCATGCCGCTCTAGAAGCAGCTTTTTTCTTCTCAGCTGCAGCATATCACTCATTAACTTAATTACAAGCAATGCTTACTATTTTAGGTATCAGGTGTTTTTTTTTTTTAAATTTCCATGCCTTTTTGATTCTTTCACTTAGGAAATCCCATGCTTCTATGAGTCTAAGGCAGTGTTCTCCACCTTCCTAATGCCATGACCCTTTGATACACTTCCTCATGTGTGGTGACCACCCAACCAAAAAATCATTTTCATTGTCACTTCACAATTGTAATTTTGCTAGTTATGAATCAGATTACCCCTGTGAAAGGATCAATCAACCCCAAAGGGGTCATGACTCACAGAGTGAAAGCCACCTGTCTAGAGCCCTTATGCTGCATCCTCTTCACAATTATAAATAGGTGAGTCCTAGATGCATGCCCCCTAGCTTCTTGCCCACGCCTATGTAGGACAAGGCTATTAGGTGCATATTAGAGATTTGGGCCAGAAAAGACACATTAAATAATGAACTGCACTTGCAAAGACATCACTGTAAACTGTATTAAATTTATGTCATAAACTATTCTCTTTCCCCTTGAAATATTTTTCTCTTCATCAATGCCTATTAGTTAGGGCACATTAGCAGGTCAAAGTAGGGGAGAGGAGCTTCAAAAACATCAAGTTGATACAGTAGCCCTGCTTTTAAATAATTTAAATTTTCTGTTAAAATTTGAAATTAAAAACTCTGCAGACCTTATTAAACTGAAAAAAAAATAAAGTTCCATTTTCTATTTTCAGATCTAGATAGCCCTCCACTTCTGTCAGCATGCAACTAATTGAATGTGTGAAGATGATAGCATTTTCAAAAGAAAGCAATAACATTGTTCCCAATTGTTTGATATTACTCTCTTCTTTGATGTTTAGAAACCTGGTTGTGATATTCTTTCTCTATTTATTTACTCAAGCTTTTTGTTTTTGATATGGCAGCTTCACTTTGGTGTGTCACTGGTTGCCACTCTTAATATGTTATCATTCAGTAAGCTCAAACAACATGCACATTGCACGAGTGCTGTGCACGGAGAATGAGGTTTTTATTAAGTTATAAAAGAAATGAGCAGGACAAGTGAACTCTAAAAATATCCTTGACAGGTGTTCATTATTTCAAATGGCTGGTTGGATTGCCAGAAAAAAATGGTACTTTAATTGGAGAGTCACATCTGCAATAAAAAACTGGAAAGATTACAATTTTGATATTATCAGAAGGAGTAATTTATTAGTTCTTGTTAAACAGTGCAAAGTATGCTAAACCAGGTTGACTAGAGAAACAAACACACACACATATATATATATACATATACACACACTTTATATTAAGAAGCCATTGTATATCATATTAAGAAGCAATTATAGCTCAACAGGAATCCCAAACCAGTCAAGCTCAAGTCCATCAGTCCAATGCTAGTTCATAAGTCCTATATGGTCCATAAGCCCCTCTGCAGACTCAGGGAGCCACATGCAATAATGCCGAATGCAAGGATACCACAGGCTGGTGGGGGCAGTGTACGCATGCAGTGAATGTGGAAGCACCAAGGCTCTGGCAGTTCAGGTCTCAGTGTGTGACTTGTCAGCAGGAAGGCGAAGCAAAGAGAATCAGGGTGGGTTGGGGTTTCCTAGGATCCTCCCTAGGAGGAGGTCACACTCACAAGGACACAGCAGCAGCCTGCGACCTGGAAGACAAGCTAGACTCCACCCCTTCACCCATATCTTCAAGTTGACATGAAATTGTGTAATTAGCACAAAGTCCCTTCTGTCCCATGCTCTCCTAATGCCCCCTCAAGGTAGCAGGTGTTGGTAATCAGGTCAAACTGATTAAACAAAGGTGTGCATATGACTTGAGAACAGTACAGTTAAGTGCTATGTTTTCAATTTAGAATTCTTTGAACTTTCTTTTATCTCTTCATATCATAAAGATGACTAAGAAATAGCATCAGTGTAATTTGTATGTTTGTTCTACTTCTATAGCTCACTCCCCAACGTGTTTCATGGATTATTTGTTTCCATCACTGTCATATTAAAGTAATATAAGCCCCTACCACTTATGGATTCCAAATGCATAATCTATACTCTCTTGATGTTTTGTTGTTGTTGTTGTTGTTTTGCGCATCACTGACGTCAGGTGGTGGGAGTAGGAGGCCCAGCCTTTGCTTCGTGGAGCTGGCATTGAACCTCTATCCCAGTGGGCCGCAGTCCCGCGCACAACCACTACGCCACTGGGGCTCAGCCCTTACTCTCTTGATCTTTTATCTTGTTTTTTTTTTTTTGTTTTTGTTTTTGTTTAATGCGGCAAACTTGAGAAAGTCTGAGGCTTAGTCTGGACAGCTTAAACTTGTGATATTCTACTGAATGCTGAGTGTCAGGTGAATTGATCTAGACAACTATGTGTCATTTTCTCTGAGTAAATTACCCATTTGGGGCCAAAATTTAGTTTTATGTATAGGTAAGAGGTTGCCTTTTACCATAGTTGTGCCTTGGAAAATAATAGTTCCTTGAACAAGGACTACATGTTTGCTATTTGTATTATGCTTTCTTATTTTATTTAGATACTTCTTGGTCAAGTGCTATGAGGTAGGCTGCTACCCATCAAGACTTCCCTAAGTAAATTCTAGGTCCTGTGAATAACCAACTCAGGCAGTTGTATCCTTTGTCCTTTTTCTGTCCTCCTCAGAGAATGGTTGTAATTATCATTATGTAATTAACCCCATTATACTTCAATTTTTTTTCAACTTGTTATTGCTGATTTCGGAGAAATGTTAAGACAAATGGTGTCCCATTTTGAAAACCATTTCTTCCTATGTGTCTGAAGTTGATCTTTTAAAAAATGATATATTAAGGCTGAGTCCTGGTGGCATAATGGTTGAGTGCGGGACTGCAACCCACTGGCTTGGAGGTTCAAATGCAGCAGCAGCAAGGCTGGGTAGCTCCCATGACCACCAGAGGGCAGTGATGCCCCCCCCCCCAAAAAAAAAAAACCTCAAAAGCAAACGAACAAACAAAATGATATATTATTTAAAGAAAATTTCTAGGAAAGCCCCAAAGTACAATGCTATCAGTACATACGGTGTAGAATTTTCCAAAGTTGCTCTCTTCATTTTTAACTTAAGTAGCAACCTCAAGGTTTTCAGATGCTACTTCCTCTGAATAGGGCACCTGATTCCTTTTTTGCAATATGTTCTTAGTCTGAAAACTCCACTGAAAGCTGTTCACTTTGGGCGACCCTGTTGGCATTGGAAATACCAGTGACATCACTTTCAGAATCACAGCCACACACAAGTCACCACAGCATGACAGACTGACAGAAAAAATGTGAGACAGACAAACTGGAATTTAAAGTGATAGTGCAAAGATAAGGAGACTTCATCGGACCTATTTTGGACGTGTCATCAGGAGAGATTTGTCCCTGGAGAAAGTACAGGGGGAGAGGAAGAGAGGAAGCCTCTCAGTAGAGAGACTGTCCCGGAGGCTTCGACAAGGAGCTCAGGCATGGAAAGAATTGTGAGCATGACACAGGACTGGAGAGCACTTTGTTCTGCTGTGCTCAGGGTTGCAATGCGTCAGAATTGACCCAATGTCACCTAAGAACAGCATCCTAAGAACAATTTGCTATTAGGACAGGGTTCTACTCCATACCTGGCCTCATAAGTCTTTTCTGAAGTAATTCAAATTCATATAATGAATTTTAGAATATTAATTAAATCCCACAGAAAATTAGTTGTCCACGAGTAATTTCTGACTCAGGGTGATTTCGTGTGTCCCAGGAGAACTGTGTCCCATGTTTCTTACAACAGCTGATTTTCCAGTGGATCATCAAGCTTTTTTCGGTTCCTCTCAGTGCACTCAAATCTGCAAACCGCATATCAGCTGTCTGATGCCTTAACTGTTATTACCACCCACAGACTCCTATAGTATTGTTATTTCTGCTAAACATTTTGTATTGAAACCTAGGTGATATTAGCTTGCTTAAAATAACTAAAGTAGAGAATGGAACATACTAAGAAAATATTGTTTCCCCATATGTTTACAAGAAGGCACCAACCCAACCATATTTTTTCAAAGATATTATCTATTTTTATTTTTGGTATCTACAAAACAACCTTATACCCTTAAAAGTACTCTCCATTTCAATTAATACATTTGTCAAATCTGTGATTCAATTCTTGGAAACAGTTTTCAAACTCATCTGTTTGGATGGGTGACAGCACCTCCCTCTTTTTTCTTCACTTCTACATCATCTAATTGCTGTCCTTTTATGTCCCTCTGCATTCATGGAAACAAAACTAACTTTCAAGAAGTGTGAGGTCTGGTGAGTCAGGTGTGTGGTGCAAGAGATGCCTGCTGTTGTTTTGTGCCCTCAATTGGAACACAGAGAAGGCAGATGCACTGTTGAGGGGGCAAAACCAGGCCGCGTTCTGCCACAATCCCGGCCTTTCTTATGGCACACCGCTATACAATCTTTTCAGAGCCTCTCAATAGAAAAATCAATTAACAGTCTGACCTGTTGGAATGAACTCAAATGTACTATGAATTGACATTTTTGTCTGTTGAGGAGGTTGACAGGTGTCCAGAATGAAATTTGCCATAAATTGATATTTTACATTTTTTGAAATAAGTAAACACTTGAATTTTTTTTATAGCGCTGTCCTTGTAACCTGTGTTCAACATCACAGCCATTGCTGATGCATTTTTCCTGAGCATGAAATAAAATTTCACAGGGCTTAATATTTTTAGCCCTATTCTCTTATATTGACTATCTCAAAAAACAAGGCCTTAGGAAAACTGCTTTTATGAAAAATAAAAATAATCACTCTGACCAAAGAGAATCTTCCCAGGCAATGCCACTGAGTTCACCAGGTCAGAGTGAGTTGGCAGATGTGCACCTACCAGGAAAAATGCAAGGTATGGACATGCTGCTCCACCCAGCACAATTCCAGGTTTTTTGAGGGGTACTCCCTTATATAGTATGTGACATTATTTATAACTATGTCAAGCAAAGTGGGATTGTTTTCACTTTCTTTGTAATTAAAATAATAAAATAAAGCTAGGCTTTCTTGATGTATTATGTGACTTCTAATGTTTGTGTTAACCATATTAACCAGTAGAAGCTGAAAGACACTTCAACAATGAAAAGTAGACTATCAAAATCATATTTTGCTATTCTAATTTGGTAATGCCTTGGGAAAAAGTCTTTCTGGCTTTCATCATGGGCATCACAAGGTTTGTAGAAAGAGAATATTGATTTTGTGTCTTTTATAAGACCACATTTCAAAAATAATCCATGCAATAGTAACTCTGCTGTTTTAAAATTCAATAGCCATAAACAGAGGCCAAGAAGATTAGGTGAATGAAGCAGGAAGTTTAGCCACTCATTTCAGAGCATTTCTCTCACTTTCCTTTGACTTTTTCCATTTTTTGATACCAAATGAGAGATTGCCTTTCACAGCATGATATTAGGAAAATACACAATTATCATATTAAAGGCTTGGCTTAGCCATATTTCACAAACATTGCTGTTATTATTTAATCTATGTTATCATTATTTTCATGCATGGTGAAGAATGAGCATTCAATTTTCATCAATAGCTTACCTTTGATCAAAAAGTTATTTGCAAATGTATTAACTATATATTTGATATTATTAATAAAATTTAATATTCTCCAGAAATTGATTGCCATAAAAAGCAATGCTATTGCTAGTTGTCATGTGACTCATAGTGATCTCAGGTGGCACAGAATAAAACCCTGCCTGGCCTAAACTGTGCTCACAGATCTTGTTATGTTTGATCTCACTGCTGCAACCACTGTATCAATCCCGCTCATGGAAGGTGTTCTCCTTTTCACTACCTTATATTTATTCAAGATACAGCACATCAGAAACAAAAGGTGGAGTACTGCCTGATTTAAAATCAAGAAAGCTGTGCATCTGGGTGTATCCAATAGCCATATTTAATTTCTGAGTATCCTGAGCATCAGGATAGGAGGAAGATTTATTAGCAATCTTGGATAAGCAGATTAACATAACTTTGCTTCCTGAAAGAACATTGAATAAGGAGACAGAAGAAGAATCAATGCATCAGGTTATGATGTTGGTGAAGAATATTGAAGTTACCATGTACTGCAAAAACAACAAATAGAATTTTCTTGGAAAAAGTACAGGCAGAATGTTCCTTAGAAGCAAGGATGGTGTGATGGGTGGGTTTATTGTGTCAACCTGGTCAAAGAACACATGTGGGATTACCAAAGGGAAGAGAGATAAATAGTTCAGCAAACCTTGCCTTTCCTGTCTCTTGCTCTTTGAGCATTGGACCAGGGTGTGACTGCCTTAATTTGTTCTCTGCCGCAATTTTGCAAGCTACGCTACATGTGGGACACCTAACCTGTGGACTGTGTCACTGTAGTTTGAGGTTCCTTCAAGACCTCTTCGCTATGCTACTGGAGTATACATCTCTTGAGATGGGCACTCCTGGTTCCTGTCATCTGGCTGAGTGCTGGTTACCTGCCTTGCTGTTTGCTGCCTGTGGCCAGATAGTCTGAATTGCTCTATAGAGGCTTACCCAGTGGCCTTCATGGAAGTGAGTTGCACAAAGTCATTTGTACTGCTCTATAGATTAACTGTTTATTTCTTGTATTTTTCAATTACTCACATAAACATCTTTCTCCCATTCTCTTTGTTTGCCTGTTGGTCCATATACAGGTTCCACATAAAAGTAATTATCACTAATACTTTAGTGTTTATTATTTGCTAGGCATTGTTACTTTTTTATGAATCTCACTAATATACTGTTATTGATATTATCAATAAACTCATAGAGTCATAGGGTGATGCAAATAGAAAAGTATTGTCAATTAGCCCAAAAGTTGGTGTGCTAGTCTGGGAAGACTAGAGAAACAAATTCATAAACACACATATGTATATAAGGGAGAGATTTTTGTTGTGTTGTTTTTAATTGTTTTATTGGGAGCTTATACAACTTTTGTCATAATAAATACATACATCTATTGTATGCATAGCACATTTGTACATCATTCTCAAAACATTTTCTTTTTACTTAAGCCCTTGGTATTAGATCTTTATTTTCCCCTACCTTCCAATACCCCTCCTTCAGGAACCCTTGATAATTTATAAATTATTATTATTGTATCATATTGTTCGCTGTCCGATGTGTTCCTTCAACCACTTCCTGTCTTCTGTACCCCAAGGAGGAGGTTATATGTAGATCCTTATCATTGGTTCCCCCTTTCTATGCCACCTTCCCTCCACCCTTGCAGTATCACCACTTTCACCACTGGTCCGCAAGGGATCGTATGTCCTGGATTCCCCATGTTTCCTGTTCCTATCTGTACCTCTGTTCTAGGCAGATTTGTAAGATAGATTTGAGAACATGATAGTGAGAGGAGTGTCCGGGAGGGGGGGAGAGAAGGAAGCATTTAAGAGCTGTATACAAGAGGATGATCAATGGTAAAGCATCCCAACCCAGTCCCATCCAAGGCCACAAGTCTGGTACTAGACCATATGTCCGATACCAGTTTATAAAGTCTTCAGGCTTATGAAACACATGCAATGACGCCAGATGCAGGAAGATCACAAGCCAGATGGGTAGAATGCCTTTGGATCCAGTGGCATTGTAAACAGCTCAGTGCTGGCAGGAGTCTCCTGATACCTTCTCTAGATCCAGGGATCTGCTACATCAGGGTAGGTCCATGTGGCTTCTCCTCCAGGAGAAGCCAGTCTTTTCAGTCAAGAGTCTCCAATTGGAAATTACCATATTTTCCAAAATTTTTGGGAGAAGACCATGCCCACACAGGTCTTACTGGCTAACTCCAGATTGACAGGCTAGACTCCACCCCTACACTCTTAATCCTCAAATTGACACCAGATTAGGTGACTGCCACAGTTGGTTATTTGAATCTACACAGAAAAGCCTGAGTATATGACCGAGGATATCCTCAAAAATCACAGTCTTAAAAATTCACTGGATCCACTCTACTTCTGCACACACGGGATCACCATTCGTCAAAATCTGCCACTGCAACATCAATATAATTTCATTCCTTTCACAAATGAAAGTGCTAAAGCAAAGAGAATATAAACAAATTACCCCATCTTGCTCAATTTGTAAGAAAAGAAGACAACATTTGAAATAATTACCCAAAAAAGAAAAAAAAAACATGACCTGACACTGAGTGGGTTTTTCAAGGTTAAATATTCCTCATAGCAGTTGGCAAGTTGAAGAACATATTTTGCATTAATAACCCTGCAAAACATTTGCTACAACACTCTGCTGGAGAAAAAAGATAATTTCTGTCCACATAGAGACTTACAGAGAGCCCTGGGCATGGTGGTTGTGTGTGCTTGGCGTGGGATCCAAATGCACAGCATTTCGAAGCTACCAGCTGCTCCAGAGAAAGACTGGACTTTCTACTCTCGCAAAGTGTCGCAGTCTAGGCCTCACAGAAGCAGTTCTACCCTGTCCTATAGAGTCGTTGTAAGTCAGCTTCCACTCACTGACAGTGACTGAGAGAGAAAGATTCCTAACTTCAGAAGTCTACTAGAGCAATTCTACTCGGTCCTAGAGTGTCGTCCTGTGCTAGAATTGCATTTACATGGCAAGGAGACTGGTTTTAGTGAAGCACACCAACCCAATATAGCCATTTTGCAAAACTTCCTTAATATTCATATAAACCCAATAGCCAACATAGAACCCAGGCTTTAATTGTCACATGTTATTTGGTGTAATTCACAATTCTATGTGCACACTATGTCCACACTATGTGCAATAGAATGAAGCACTGTCTAGTCCTAGGCCATCAGTACAATTGTTGTTATGCTGTATCCTATTGTTAAAGCATATGTGTCAATACATCTCCTTGAGGGACTATTTTTCACTGACTTCTTTGTTATTTAGTTTTATGTTTTTTTCCAGGGACTGTTTGCTTTTTCTTCTACCAACATGTATAAACTACTCGAGGTAATGTCTCACCGTCTTTCTTTCTAAAGAACATTCTGACTGTACTTCTCCCAAGACAGATTTTGTTTTGCTTCTGAAAATCATGATAGATTCAATATTCTTCACCAGCCCTATAATTCAAATACATCAATTGTGTCTTTCTTCATTGCCCTTATTTCCTATGAGTACGTGGCAATGAAAAACACTACAGTTCAGGTTAGCTGTGTATTAGTCCTAAAAGCAACATCTTTGTTCATCATCACTTTAAAGAAGGTGTGTGTAGCAGATATGCCCAATGAAATACATAGTTTAATTTCTTGACCTGCTTCCACGCAGAATGAAAATCTTGACAATTCATTCTTTACTCTACTTGTTATGATGTCTAGTGGAATAGCTGTGTGAATTTTGGTTTTCTTTACAATTTTCTTTTCATACTGAGGGTTTCAGTCATTGGTATTCATCAGTGAGGGTATTTCTGCATTGAAACAAATTTGTAATTTCATCTGCATATTGCAGGTAGTTAACAAATCTTGTTACATAAACAGAACAATATACCCTGAGAAAAATTTCATTGAAGAAAGTAATAATATACTGAAATTAACATTCATGAATTAGGCTTAAAAACATAAGGCACAATAAAATATATGATCTTCTTCTGATTATAAAGAAGAACCCGTGGTTCTTCTTGAGCAAAGTGTTTGTTCCTTGCTTGCAAATTGTTTTATTTCACAGTTAGTTAAAAAATTAAGACATCACTGCAGTATCACATATTTGATTTTATAAAATAAAGTAAGCATTAAATGAAGACAACTTTGAAAATAATTTATAAGAGGGTTGTTCTTTTTGTTAAAAAATAAGTATTTCCAAGTCCATTCAAAATTCTATGAACAAGGAAGGAACCCTGCCTGATCTTGTGCTAGCTACAAAAACCATGATGTCTGAAACCATCACAGATTACATTGCATCAGTCTATAGATTGTATAAGTGGGGTAAGAAGATAAAGCCCTGACTTGCAGTTTCAGAATGATTTCAAACCATTCTGTATTCCCCTGTTCTGTTGTCCCTGGATCATGAGCACAATTTGGTGTTCTGGAATTCCTGTTCTTCTCGAGGCTATCTATAGTTTCTTATGATTCACACAATCAAATGCCTTGGCATAGTCAATGAAACACAGGTAAACAACTTTCTGTTGTTTTCCATTTTGAACCAAGATCCTTCTGTCTTCATGTCCTCTGCTGGGTCCAGCCTGAATTTCTGGCATCTTTTGTGCAGGAGTCTGGATTGCAGAGTGGGGTGCCTCTAGGCACTTGGCAAATTTGAACTTGGTGACCCACAAAATTGGAGTCTTGGACAGAGGCTAACTGTGGTAGTGTGCCTCTGGACACTTAATTCAGGGAGCTGGATTTGCTGACTCATGATACTTAACCTTTGGATTGAGGTTGATAGCAGACTAGCATGACCTATGGGCATTTATTCACAGACTTGACAACTTTGCAACAATAACTCAACTCAGAGCATTTCTCATTGGCACTACAACTTATTAATTCATTAGTAAAAATTTCAACCATGAATTTTGTCTGTGAGTTCTGGTTAACAATTGAAACTATTTTTTAGAAATTAGAGAAATAAAACAGAAAACTAAGATATTGCACTCTTTTCCACAGATATAGTTAGTTTGATTTCATGTCTTTCATCTGAGTTCACATATGCTATAAAAATATCCAGTTTAGTTTCCAACATGAAAGCCATAGTTTTTCAACTACGGCTCATTCCTTTTCATTTTCAACTTTTGCATTCCAATTGCCAAATACTATCAATGTATCTTGATTTTATGTTTGATAGATTTTAGACTGAAATACATTGGTAGAATTCTGAAAAGTCTTCATCATTAGCTTAATGGTTGAAGTGTATATTTGAATTGTTTACTAACTGGATTTCCTTGTATACCATTAGCTATTAACCTATCACAGGCAGCATTCTATTTCAAGAGAGAGGCTGAAGTGTTCTTTTTTTTTTAAAGTCATTTTATTGGGGACTTATACAACTCTTGTCACAATCCATAAATCCATCCATTATGTCAAGCACATTTGTACATTTGTTGTCCTCATTATTATCATAACATTTGCTTTCTACTTGAGCCCTTGGTATTAGCTCCTCATTTTCCCCCTCCCTCCCTGCTTTTATATCCCTCATGAACACTTGATAATTTGTACATTTTTATTATTTTGTCATATCTTACCTTGTCTGATGTATCCCTTCACCCACTTCTCTGTTGTCCATACCCCAGGGAGGAGGTTATATATAGATTCTTATAAACAGTTTACCCTCAACCCCATTTTCCCTCCACCCTCAGATATCCCCACTCTCAGATCTCACCACTGGTCCTGAGTGGATCATCTGTCATTGTTTCCCTATGTTTCTGGTTCTTATTTGTACCAGTGAACATCCTTTGACCTCGCTGGATTTGTAAGGTAGAATTTGGATCAAGATAGTAGGGAGGATGGGGGGACATTGAAGAACTAGAGGAAAGTTACATGTATCATCATTGATATACTGCATCCTGACTGGCTCATCTCACTGTGATTCTTCTGTAAGAAGAATTACCTACATTACCTACAGATGGTCTTTGGGTCCCCAATCTGTATTTCCCCTCATGTACAATGAAATAATTTTTAGTTCTTTGGTGCCTGATACCTGATCCCCTCAAACCTCATGATCACACAGGCTGGTGTGCTTCTTCTATGTGGGCTCTGTTGCTTCTGAGCTAGATGGATGCATGTTTACCTTCAAGTCTTTAAGACCTCAGATGCTATATATTTTGATAGGTGGGCACTATCAGTTTTTTTCACCACTTGCTTTTGCATACATTTGTCTTCAGTGATAATATCTGGAAGGTGGGCACACAATGAATTTTTTTTTGTTCTTTGATGCCTGATAACTGATCCCTTTGATCCCTCATAGTCACACAGGCTGATGTGCTTCTTCCATGTGCAACTTGCTGCTTCTGATCTAGATATATGCTTGTTTTCAAAAATGTCCTTTAAAAGAAAAGACCAACAGCAAACAAACAAGCGATGCCATTCCTTTTGTATTTTTGGCATAAGAAACCATATGATAGTCTGATTTAAAAGTGTGAATACAAGTCCATTTCATGTGTGTCTGGTATATCAATCTGTAGTCCATTCAATTTTCACCTGCACCAATTGTTCTGCCAGTTCTTCTTATTTGAAATAGTGTCCCATCAAGGGCAAATTGAGTTCCTGCTAGTATTATTCCATCCATGTTATTATAGTCAATTCTATTTTGAGAAGGTAAGTCCTCCTCAATCCTACTTTGAGTAATTTTAAGCCTGGGGGCTCCTCTTCTAGCACAATATCTAACAGTGTTCCTCTGCTATTCATTAATTTTCAATATTTGAAAATTTTCCACTGTTCTTCATAAGGCTTTCAGTGGGCACTTACTCAGAAGTGGAAAGCAAGTCCTTCTTCACAGTCTGTTCTTAGTCAGGAAGCTCTGCTGAAATCTTCTCACCTTGTATGGCTCTGTTAATGTTTGAAATATCAGTCTTCTAGCTTTTCATGCCATAGCTAACAGTTTCTTACACCAACCTCCATAGTATGACAAACAGATAGGCAGGGGTTGTTATACAGAGTTTATTTTAAAGTCAAAACTGAAATAATGATAAGGAAGATCTTCAAACCAAAAGCATCAGACATTTTTTCTTGTGTCCTGAATTATTTCCCAAATCTTTAACTGAAGCACATAGTAAAGCATTGGATCATGAGCAGCAGTCTTCTTATTCTTTTTTGAAGTCTGCAATTTTGTAACTGATATGCTAAATTTTATTATTTAAATTTGGGGATAATGGAACTAATTATCTAATATTGGCACATGATTTATAAATTACATTTCCTTTATATACTTTATTTGGTACAAGTGTGGAACAGATAGAGGAGCTGAGGAGTAGAAATACATCAGAGGAATTGACATACTCAAGTTTAGTACTTGCTAGCTAGCCAATACTCAGTCATGAGTTAAAATTTTGATATCTCATTTGCATGATAAAGGACAAAATATCTTCTTATGGTTTCTTTCATATAGCATAACTTCTCCTTTTACATATATTTTGACAAATAAATGAATATTTCTATTTATTTTGGAATTTCTTTTTAATATTCCTAAAGATTTTAAGCAGATGAAAGTTTTAATATCATCTCAAGTTTACAGCTAAAGCTTTTAGATTTTCTATAGCAATTTATTTAAATGTTCCAGAGGTATTACATAAGATTTTAAGACTATAATGCTGTACTTCTGTACAGCTGCCTGGATAGGAATTTCAAAAAGTGAGCTGCTTACAAAAACAGAAACATACTGTGTCATGCAATTTAGAAAGTCTAAGTCAGGGTATTGACTGTGTCAGTTCCCTCTATGCACACTGAAAGAGAAATTGTTCCATGCCTCCCTCTTACCTTCTGATTTTAAGCAATGCCAGACTTTGGCACTCTCCACCTGCTTTCCAATCTGTATATACTTTTCCTCTTTTAAAAATATACAAATCATAGAGAAATAGCATACATCCTACTCAGGAGTCATCCATTATTAACCTTAATGATAATATCTTGAAATATTTGATTTTTGAGCATGGTCACATTCACAGGTAGATGTACATTTTGAAAAGTGTGGATGAGTAGGGTAGACCTTAATCTATAGGAAGGGTTAACTAAATAATGCAATTTCTTATTTATCACAACAATATGACAAAGAGAGCAAGATAACGATGTATCAGTTATACTACTTTGTAAAGATAATGGTAAATCCAAATAGTTACATGTCTGCTAAATGGTGCAAAAAAGTACACACACGGTAACAAAACGCATTCTCATTATGTCTCAGTACCACTGCCGTCGAGTCAATGCTGACAAGTAGTGACCTCGTGGGGTTCTCGAGACTGTTACTGTTTAAGGGAATGGAAAGCCCAGTCTTCCTGCCATGGAGCTGGTATTTCTGAAATGCTGACTTCTGCATCACAGCCAAACACATCGCCACTAAATCATCGGGGCTGCTTGTGTTAGTGTGGATCTGTTTGGACATGTACTCGATATCAGAAGCACCCACCCATCTTCATTCAAATATATTCAAGTCCCAAACATGTACTGGCTTACCTATGGTTAAGTGGCAAGGGGGTATGATAAACAAAATGGGCTTGTCTGTTACTTTTGATGGAATGAAACATAGAAAATGACATATTTCATGGAAAAAATAGCCCCAAGAAGAGTATTTCTGCACTTATACTGAGTGCTAGTAATGGGTGCAGACTTAGGAGAAAAATACTTCTTAAAGGCAAAATTTAAAGCTAGGTGAACAGGAGAGAGTAGATTGTTAGATTTCAGGATTAGAGTGACAAAAACAATATCCAGTAGCATGAGACAGAATGGTATTTTGGATAAACTAGAGAGAGAAAAAACGAGCATTTATGAGATTAATTATAGATACAAGGGGATGAGTGTAATGTACCTTGTAAATTAGATTAAGGAGTTAAGAATATATATCCTAGGAAAATGAGAAATTACTGAAGGAAGGCCATAAATGACAAGAGAAGATTTCCATTTTGAAAAAGTAATTTTGCCTGCAGAATACAAATCAAAGCATGGACACTCCTGTTCCTTATTCATTGATTGCAGTCATCCAGGGGAGTGATGACTGAAATTTTAATTAAGATGGCCTACAGATTATTAGACTTCTGGACTAGATAAATGATGCTACTCACTCAGTAAAGGAACATCAGAGGAGAGACTAAAAAAGATTAGTAAAAAAGATGGAAGATAATTATCATTACTATATTTTGTGGACTATGTACATGGCAATAATGGGGTTATTTAAATAGACTGTTACAAGCAGTAAAAGTATTTTAAATGAAAGCTTATATTTCATAATTGATAGGATTACAATTTTAAAAATATACCTTCCTCCATAATTATTTATAAAGTTTTTTAATCAAATTTGATAATATACAAAGAAAGCATAAATGGAGATTAGGCTATGTTTTAATGTTATCCAAGACTTTTGTATAAAATCAGGTTGTGATAAATAAGCGACGCTTAAATTTTCCAAATAAAGGAGGTCTCTATCAGCAATGTCTGCTTAGAGACTCCCCTTTCACCATCCCTGGCAGCACAGGCCATGTTGTGAATGCCTCAAATCTTGGCATATGCGATTTCTCCCAGCTCCCAAGGCTAACCAGCCAAAGAAAGCTTTACCTTCCTGGCCATGTGCATGCAGCAGACCACTTGGTCAGGTGGGCACAGATATCCAAAGGACCCACGCAACTCTTTTGACTATTTGTATCCTCCTCCATTCCTGGTTTCTATGTTGGCCCCATGAACACCCCTGCAACCTGACAGACAGCAGGCATGTACACACAGCGACACTAACAAAAAGGTAGGAATCTTCACATATAAGGTGGTTTTATTTTTACTTCATTTTCTTCAGGCCTTGTACATTTGGGCTATTATAATGCCTTTTATATTTTTTCTTAGTTCTTGCTCTCTTCCTCTTCTGGTGTGACTCCACTCTTGAAAGAAAATGCATGCTTCCCACACCTGTAGATTCAGATCCCTCCCTACAAGGACTTCTTTTCCTCTGAGTGCACATGCCCATGCACACATACAAACGATTTTATCCATAGCAACAGAGCTCCAGCAGCCCAAATTAAGCCACACTCCAGTCTATTGTTTCATTTGTCTCTTATCTCTTCTCTGTACATGTTTTACTTTATTTTTCTCCTTGTAGTTTTCTTTCTTTTTAAAATCCTCTCTCTGTTTTTTGTTTCCTTCACTCTTTTCTCTTTCTTTAATTCTTTGTCTGGTCTGAATATCTGCTAATGTATTTCTCCTGCCCCATCAATTATCTCTATCTGTTCTCTTCCTTTTGCTTCATAAAATATAATACCATATTAATTCTGATGAGCCCTCTTAAAATATTTCCCAATATTTTTGATAATCTATTGGCCTAATCAGAGATAAATTATTACTGTCATTATTTTCATTTCATTCTCTCTCTCAACCTACTTTCCCTATTTACCCATTTATCTATTCTTTTTGCCATTTCACTATCATGTATTTTCTGGCTTCTGTTAGACAACTTCCACTTTACTAGACAAAGTAAAGTATCTTTATATGAACAAGAGGCTCACATATCACTAGTAACTGCCCCATGGTTCTACAGAAGCATCCGTCAACCACAGTTAATTTTTAGATACAGTCAAGTTGATCCCATCTCACAGAAGCGCTTGTACAACACACACACACACACACACACACACACACACTACCTGCATCATAATCACAATGGTTCTTGTGTTTGAGCCCATTCATGTATCCACTGTGCCAACTCATCATATCAAAGGAAGGCCTTGCTCTTTTTCATCATCCCACTACTTTACCAAGCATGATATTCTTCTCCAGGTATTGATCTCTCCAAATGACATGGCCAAAGTATGTGAGAAAAACATCTTGCACTCCTTGCCTCTCAAAAGCATTCTAGTTTTCAAATAAATACTTGCAGGCCTATTTATAGAATTTTAAATTTTCTTTTTTTCCTTTTTTGTTTCTCTCATGTCTATCCATATAAGATAAACAGGATAAGCAATTCCAAGGAGAAAACAGTTGGGCCCACAGTTCCACAGGGAGAGATTGGAAGAAAGAGAGGTGGTAGCCCAAAAAGCCAGGGACAAGGGAAAAATAAGAGATCTAAAAATCAGTGGTGAGGAGAGTATAGAATGTCTGATGGGGTTTGATCAACCCAATAGAAGGTACTGAGAGTCGAATGAATGTCGAAAAATATTGTGGGACTGTAAGTAAAAAATAAATCAAGGAAAGAACTAGGTGACAAAAGTTATTTATAGAGATATAAAATAAGCATGTACATATGTAAACATATTAATATATAGCAATGGAGATTGTCTCAGTCTGGGTACACTAGAGGAACAAATTCATAGGCATATGGATATAAGGAAAAGGTTTATATACAAGAGGAATGGGACATTGAGAAAGCATCCCAAGTCAGTCCAGTTCAAAGTCATATGTCCAACATTAGCCCATATGCCCGGTACCAGTCTATAAAGTCTCCTTCCAATGCACTGACTCACAGGCCAGTGGGTGCAGAGTCCCAGCGCCTACAGGGTTCTCCCCCATGGCTCCTCATTTCCAGGGCTCAGGGTCCATCAACAGCATTCTGTGGTGGCAGAAGCAACTCATCGCTGGCAGGGCTACCCTCAAGGCCTCGCCAGCTTCAGAGTTCTGGTTCCATAAGGGCAAGACCATATGGTTTCTCCTCAGGCTCCTGCAGCAGCTCGGACGTTGCCCTCTTGTCTTGTACATAATTTCTTGTCTCTGAGACTAACTCCCAACAAATAGGGAGATAATTTCTCATCTCCATGACGGAAATATCTTGAGATTTCCCAGATGTCTCAGGAGAAAGCCATGCCCACAGACAGGCCTCATTGGCTACTCAATGGCTATCTCCAGATTAGCAGGCTAGACTCCACCCCTACATCTCAATCATGAAATTAACATAAGCACATGACCGCCACAGAGATATAGGTGCATGTAAAAATATTTAAATGTCAAGTATTAAGGTAGTAGACAGGCATTGTGTCTCTACTAAAGTACTCCCTCAATGCAAGAACACTTTGTTCTAATAATCACACATTTTGTGATGTTTATCTTTTAACAAGATTGCTGAATTCAAATGAGTGCATAAGCAAATGTGGTGAAGAAGGTTGATGTTGCTCAAATATTAAGAGATACATTTTCTGGGGTCTTAAACACTTGAACTTAAACAAACAGACATCTAGCAACAAGGCAGCAAAGCTCACCTGCAAGAAGCACACCATCCTGTGGGATTATAAGGTACTGACGGGATCAGGCAGGCATAAGATGACTCAAATCAAACAAATATCCAATGCAAATGATGGGAATTGGAATGGAGACCCAAAGCCAAACTGTAGAAAATCAGGTGTTCTTTCAGAGAAGTGTCACAAGGAAAGGTGCAGTATAAAAATGCAGAAACACAACATTCCTCTAGTTCTTTAATGCTTTCCCCCGCCCCACTATCATGAACCCAGTTTTATCTCACAAATTCAGCTAGACCAGAGCATGTACAATGGTACAGATAAGAAGCCTCAAGACATGGAATACAGGATAGATAACCCTCTGAGGAATAGTAATGTGAATAGCAATACCAGGGTCGTAAGTGGGAGGTGGGGGGAAAGCAGAAGAAACGAGGCACTGACTACAATGATCGATGTATAACTCACCCCTCCACCAAAGGGGACAAAAAAACAGAAACGGGGGCAAAGGTATACAGAAGATGGTGTAAGGTATGAAAATAATAATAATTTATAATATCAGGGTCCATGAGGCTGGGATGACTGGGGAGGGAGGGACAAAAGAAAAAATGATATGAGGGACTCAAGCAAAGAGAAAAAGCTTTGAAAATGATAATGGCAGAATATATACAAACATGTTTAATACAATTGATATTTAGATTGTTGCAAGAGTTGCAAGGGCCCCTAAATAAAAGGATTTATAAATTAAAAAGAGCTTTCTAACTCTAATTCTTCTAAAACAGATTTTTTTCCCTTTGGGCAGTCTAGTGTATGGTTCAAGAATATTGATATTGCTCTCCAGCACTACAGTTCAAATGCATTGATTCTTGGTCAAGCATGCTTCAGTCCTCAAGGAAACATCCTTTCTTCTCAACACTAGATAGAGGTTTTGTGCAACAGAGTAACACATGTACTTTGACCTCTTGACTACTGCTTCTGTGAGCATTCATTATGTTGAAAACCAAGAAAAAACCCTCAAGAATTTCAATTTTTCATCATTTATGCGATAGCAATTTATTGGTAAGAATTAAAGCCAATAGTCCCCAAAAGTAAGAGATTAAAAAAAATCCCAGAAGCTCAACTGTTCCAAGTCTGCCCCCTTTATGCTACTTCTCCCTTGAGTATATTCCCTCACATCTCCAGCTTCTGTAATCCACAGAACTCATGAGAGCTAGAGGAAATGTCCCACAGGTGAGGCATCTTCCAATAAGATCAGATTAGGTTTCATATTATTTCTATTTGTCAGCAGATGATGCCCTCCAAAATGGGAATATGATCATGGGCATAAGAAAACTAGAATGATAACATATCATATAATAAGAGATAATAACTACAATAATTCCACTTATATTAATTGATTGGAACTCAATTTACCATGGTGTTTTCAACATTCCAGGTGTGAGGTTTTGGTTTTGTTTAGAAGGCTGAAGTCCTTGTTCCTACCAGACAATGTCACCCCTGTCTTTCCATGTGAGTGTGGCGGGAGTGCTGGAAGTAGACTCATGTCCCACCTCTGCCTGTGGCTGTTGATCTGCAGCAGTCCCTGCCTCACAGTCCCTCCTCAGTGCCTAGCAAATCAAGTCTGACTTTTTAACCACAGTACACAAACTGAACAAACCTAGACAGACAAAAATTATTAAAACCCAATGGAATACTCTGAAAAAGAGGCCCTGGAAACAACCAGAAACAGAATTCAGGAAAATGATGTGTGAACTCTCATGAGAATAACAAACTAAATGAAAAAAAAAAAAGTAAATATTTAAGACAAAAGGAATACTAGAAGATAAGTGATGACATAATAGAACTGGGCAATGCAGTAAAAGACCTGAAGGATAAAACAGAAGAAAAAGAAAATCAAATCAGCAAGCTTGAGGACAATCACTCTGATTATAACAGATGAGAGAAACTATCAGCAACGAAAAGCAAAGAAATCTGAATACAGCCTGAGTATACCATGGAGTATTAGCAAGAGAAGCAGTTTAAGTCTCATGAGGAATCCAGATCAAGAAGAAAGCAGAAAAATCTACCAAGTGAATAGTATCAGAAATCATGGACAGTAACTCTTCCAGTAGCTGAGAGAATCCCAAATAGGATAGCGCCCCAAAAGAAAACTACTGTGACATATTGGAGTGAAGATCTCCAATTTTAAGGAAAAGGAGGAAAGCTGGGGGAAAAACAGTAATTTACTAAGGAAAACCAATAAGGATAAAATATATACTGGGGTTCTCAGAATAAAATGTGCAGACAAGAATACAATGAAGTGAAATATGTAAAATTCTGTAAGAAAAACTAATCTCAACCAAAAATCCTACATCTAATCATTTTGTTCTTCAAATGCAAGGGATTAGTTACTAAAATATCTAGAATTCTGCAACACCTCATTAAGGAAAAGCAAAAAGTCTAAATAAAGTTTGGTAAAAGACATTAATAGATAATTCACAAATGAAGATACTCAACTGATTAATGAATGCACATGGAAATGCTCACGGTCACTGAGCATTTGATTTAAACAATGCTGAGATATCACTTTATGTTTTCAGTGATAGCTCAATTTTAAAAAAGAAAACAAATGCTGGAGAGCGTGTGGAGAGATTGCAACTCTTTTTCACTGCTGGTGGGCTTGTTAGCTTGTGCAAACATTGCGGAAAGAAGTTCAGCAATGCCGAAAACAACTGGCAATATAAACATAAGGCCAGAGAAATAAGGGCATCTACCCCAGCAAGATAAGAACCAGAACACTAACAGGCATCATTGCAGCAGAATTCATCATAGCAAGAAGCTGGAAATCGCCCAAATACCTGTCAGTGAATGGAAAAAGACTCTCTGGTCCGAACACACAATGAAATGCGACATGGAATACGATGAAGTACTGAAAACAATGATGAAGCCATGGTCTGGCCAACATTCTGCTGAATAAGGTAGTCAATTCAAAGTGCAGATAACTAGTGCACTACTATAAACACCAAGATGAATGCAGACTTCTAATCTAATGCCACGTGGTCTTCTAATCTGTTCTCCCAAGCGATGAGGTAGTGAGTCTACGTATTGCCCATGAGACAGATATTACCTCCTTTTATTTGTAAATTTTAAAAAATGCTTCTATAAAGGAGGCTTTACCACAGCCTCTCTTCAAAAAGGGGAAAGAGGGAGTAATCTCATCAGTTCTTGCTCTACAACAATATTGTAAAATAACCCCAAATCAATGGACACTCCTAGCAGATAGATGTGTTCCTCACTGGAAATTCAAGTGGAGAACCAGGGATGGAGGATATTTCTGTTTCTTAGAAGGCTATGAGACTTTTGCTGGTGGGTAATCAGGGTGAAGCACACTACTGTTAGGAAAAATGTCTTAGCAAAACTTATATAGGGCCCAAGAAGAGAATAAGGGGGGTGGTAAGTTTTCACCCAGTTTTTATCTAGTCCTTGGTTGCCCAGAATTTGGGTGATAGAATACTGACACTTTAGACTATGTCTCTTCAAGGTGCAAAGCATCCGTCCTTTACCACATCCGACAGATTTCATGTGGATACCCCACTAAGGTGACTGAGCTTTACCTTAAGTTTAACTATGGTAGATTTAAAAATGGACATATTTCATTGATCTTGTCACTGAATTGTACTAATATGAGAAGAAGAAAATGTCTTATTATCCCAGGGTATAGAATTGGTGGTCTTAGACATGGGTTCAGGTATCTTGTTTTGAGGGGGGCTAAAGAATGTCCTGAGACTAATACATATTTACTATCTTAGTGCTCTCTTCACATTTTTATGATATGTATTATTCTTCTGGGCAGGGTTCTGTTTTTATGAATGATGGTTATGTAATGGTTTTCTCTATCCCTACCTTTCACTGTTCATGTAAATAGTGTCTAGTCAATTTAGCTGTTAATCTGTAAAATACTCAATTTATGTATTATGGTCAATCTCCCCCCAAACAAATTCATTGCCATCGAGTCTGTGCTGAGTCACAGTGTTCCCCTGTGACTTTCCAAGGCTGTGACTGTTTATGGGAGCAGAAAGCCCAGTGTTTCTCCCAAGGAGCTGCCGGTGGAATCCAACTACTGGCCATGCAGACCACAGACCAAATCACGAACACTGCACCACCAGCACTCTTCCTGGAAAGCCAGCCTAGACACGCACAACTAGGAAGTTGTAATATGCCATTGGCTAAATTAATGGTATTATCAGTAGAATTACTTTATGCCTCAGGGTACAGTTTATAATGTTCTCCATCATAGAATGATTATGATGTCTCTAAAGTGAACCCAAACATATATAACCATAGACATATTAATTGTTTTAAGGCTTATCATGACCCTCATCTAAGAACATTTGTTTCCTATGAAATGGCCTTGCTCAAATTACCCTCATGTGAGATCACTGATGATACAGGTACTATAGAAAAATTGCGGTGGAGAGACCAGATGATGACCAGCTATTAGAAACAATAGTGTGTAAGGTCTTAAAGGATTGTCTTTAAATAAGTACCCATCTAAATGAGGCATCAACTAAGTCTCTATAGAAGAATCTACCAGCCTATGTGATCCAAGGTTTGTAAATGATAAAATCCAAATCCAAAGGAGGAATGCTGTCATATCTTACACTCTGAACACTCAGTTTGTGGAAACCCAAAATCCACTTGTAGGATCCCCAAAGATATCAAACCCCTGTTGAATGCCCTCTGACTATAGTCTAGACATGTGTATAGCTTTGCTATAACATGAAAAGCATTGTGAAGCCCATTATGGCAGATACAATAAGTATACAATGCAACCTGTTTTCATTTGATTTCCTTTGTGAGCCATTATAAAGTTTTATCAGATTTTGTATACTTTTTACTTTCTTTTTGATTGAGGATTTTCTGTTTTATTTGGTCATTTTGTATGTGTTTCTTATTTGTGTTTGTATTATTTTCTATGCATGAAATCCAGGCTAGGTAAAGCTATAAAGACAGTAAATGTAATAATAAATACCTAGGGTAAACAAGCTGCCATCCAGCTCTGAAGAAACAAAGCCCACATGGAAGAAGCACACCAGCTTATGGAACCAAGAGAAGCCAAAGGGGTAAATGATCAGGTTTCAAGGACTAATAATCATGACATTATATGCTCACTTTTCTGATATGATCACTCACTGACAACAAATATGTGCATAAGCAATTGTGGAGAAGAAAGCTGATGGTGCCTGGCTATCAAAAGATATAGCATCTAGGGTCTTAAAGACTTAAAGGTAAATAAGTGGCCATCTAGCTAAGAAGAAAGTCCACATGGAAGAAGCATAACAGCCTGTGTGAACACAAGGTGTCAAAGGGATCTGTTATCAAGCGTCAGAGACCTAAAAATTTTATCATTATAAATGAGGGGGAGTTCAGATTGAGGACCCAAAGCCTATCAATAAGTGAAGCGACATCCTCTTACAGAGGGGTTGGCAGCAAAGAGATGTGCCAGTCCAGGTACAGTGTAGTAGCAATGGAATGTGCAACTTTCTTCTGGTTTTCAAATGCTTTCTCCTACCGACTATCTTTATCCGAATTCTGCCAGACAGATTCAGCTAGACCAAGGGATGAGCATTGGAGTCAGAAATGTGGGAATTTAGGATAGATAATCCCTTGAGACTAGTGGGGAGTGTTGACACTGGGAAAGTGGAGGGATGGTGGGGTAGAAAGGGGGAACTAATTTCTGGGATCTACATGTGACCTCCTGTCTGGAGTGCAGATAATGGGGGGGGGGAGGAGAAAGGTGAGTGAAGTGGCACATTGGGCAGTGTATGATATAAAGAGGTAAAAACAATTTGTAAATTATTCAGAGTTCATAGGGGAGGAAATGGGGGGAGGGGAGTTGGAATTTTAAAAAATACAGAACTAGAGGAAAGAGCAGCTTATGCTGGGGGAGGTTCAAGTAGAAAATGTTTGTAGTTGAATGTGGTAACGTGCAAAAGTATGCTTAATATGAAGAATGTATTGAATGTTATGAGCTGTAAGAACCCCCGATAAAATCTATATTTAAAAATATAGGGGCATGTCAGGGATGCTAGGGTAGAAGAGGAGGAAGACACAAACTAATGTAACATTCCGAAGTTGATTGTGGTGCTGTTGCACAATTCCTTTTAATATTGCTGAACTATTATATTAAATTTTATGATATTTGAATTATATGAAATAAAACTTCAAAAACAAAAATTTTATAAAGATATATAATGAAATATTTCACTCTTGCAAAAAAAAAAAATTTGGCTCATAATTGTGGTTTTGTTTACTTAATATTTCATAAAATATCTTGCCTTAGAAGTTTTCACACTGTGATGTTTCAGAGCAACTTAGAATAAGAACAAATTTATTTCCTGGTAATATATAATAAATTATGTAAATGGTTAGATGACATGTGATATCACTCCTGACACCTGGTGAGATACCTAGATGAGACAATTCAGACTTTCAAATAAAAGACTCTAAATTATTCCTGGAAATTTTTCAGGCATTAAAAGATTTCCAAGGGCTTAAAAATTAACAAGAAGTATTTTAATTAATTGTCTCCTCACTAATTTGGGGTTCATAACTAATGATTATACTACAATTATTTGAATATTCCAATTTGTCAGAAAATATAAGTCCACCTTATACATTTTGTTTGTTTAAAAAGAGTATATATTATGATTAAACAATTATTTGCATGGGTTTTTTATTTTTGAAGCTTTGTATTTTTTAGTAAAATACTCTTTTTGACCCTTTGGCAATTTAGTACCAGTCTTCTTTGTTCTTTGATCATTGCACCAAACTCATGTATTAGTCCCTTTGTTCTGTTGTACAAAGTGTCACTATGATCAGAACAGACTTATTGGCACCTAGAAACAACAACAACTTCTCTCTCTAACCAATTATTCACATTCAGAAAGAACTTCACACTCAACTTATTTTTCTCAGGCTACCCTACCTTTCCTTGCTTGTCAAATTCTATTACATAACACCATTTTGATGGTGCTTCTTAACTGAAGAAGATTGAAATCAAAGGTAACTGTGGATCAAGTGAAATCCAGAAAAGACCATAAATAGGCAGGGTTTTTCAAATACATACTCATTACAATATTAAGATCTGAAAGGAAATTACATGTCCTAAGTTCTCATTCAATTTAAGCTGAATTTTCCCCCCTTTCACTGAGCAAAATTCTGTTTAATCTTAAATTATGTGTATCTTACAGAAAGATATGAAGAGATGTCAAAAATTATTGCTATAAAGTTATGCAAAATGTTTGTCTATACATTTCTGAAGGTAGTATTTACATCACTTTAACCCAACCTCAAAGACTTATAAGTTATAGCAATTTTTCCAGCCTCTAGGGACAAGACTCATGTCCCGTTTAAATGTTGATTGAGCTTGGGAGACAAATCATGTCTAAAGAAGCCAGCTCACTGAGCCCCGGTGGCATAGTAGCTGTGTGTGTGGCTGTGGCCCACAGGGTTAGCAGTTCAAATCCAGCAACAGCTCTTCAGGAGCAAGGCTGGGCTTCCTACTCCCACCAGGGCAGTGATTCCCCTCGCCCACCCTCAAAAAAAAAGAAGCCAGCTCAAGACTGTAGGGTAGATAGCATAAGGTTCCCAATCAAATTCTACTAGGACAGGCCTCAAATGTGCCAAATTTTACAAGTTTACAACAAGAAAAAACTAATAGCCCTCTGTGACGGTGGGTAAAAGGCATGAACCAATGATTCACAAAGGATTACACTCAAATGAGCAAGTGCTATCGGTCATTAACCATCCAGGAAATGCAAGTCAAAACAAAAAGAGATACGACCTAAAGCCCATAACTGGAACACAATTTAAAAAAATAAATAAACAGAAAAAATATTGGAGATGATATGGTGAGATAGGAAATCATCCACTGATGTATGTTAATACATACCTACAGTGTGAAAGTTCATATGATGATACCTAAAACAGAGGGAACATCGCAACAGAGTTCATAATAGCAAGAAACTGGACGCAGTTCAAATTCCCATCAATTGAAGAGAAGATAAAATAAAACTCTGGTACATGAACACAATGGAGTACTCTGCATATATAAAAAATCAGTGATGAAAATGAGAAACATGTCAAGACGTGGACAGATCGGGAAGAAATTATGCTGAGTGAAGTTAGACTCACACAAAAGGACAAATAATGTGAGTCCATTATGGTATGAACCACAATCATCCACTCCAGGTAAATGTGTGTAGGTCACATGGCTGGAGGGTGCCTCCTGACAGTTTGGGTCAAAGGGAGTGAGTGGGGGTGGAGGAGGATGGTGTGGGGGAATGCTGTCTGCTGACAGGCAGACATGTGGATGTGGGGTGAGGTGCCCCATAAAAGGAGGCGGCACTGGCACAGAGAGGTGGACTACTGAAGGGAGGGGCAGCACAGGAGAAGGGAGAGGGAGAGGTCACATTTGGGAAAATATAGGTGCATATCTGCGAAGGGGAGGGGAGGCAGGGCTGGCCTCCAGATTGGGGTAGGAGAAGCTGAGGATGTTCTTGGGAACTCTCGGTAGGGAACATCTTTAGCAACATGCAGCAAGGAGGCAGAATCGACCTTGTTGTCTGTGGACAGCCAGGTGAGGGGCCATGGACACTGAATCCTGGAGCTTCTGAGCACATGGCATGCTCCAGAGAATGCATCAGTGAAATCCCAAGGGTACCCCCTGGGTGAACTGGGACCAACCTCAGACACACTTGTACCCTGAGGACTTAAGCCAGAAAATACATGGTGTCTGAGGAAGCAGAAGACAGCTGTACCAAGAGCAGTGTGCTATTGATTGGCAGACTAAGAAATTCTTGTATGTTTTATTAAGATGTGATTATTATTCCAGCAATCCTGTGATGGTCATCTGTTATTTTGCTGATGCTTGTTCCTATTAGGGTGTCTCTCAGAGGTGTGTTGCCATTGAGGGCCACTTTCTTGAAACTAAGTTATTTGTTTCTCTGTTTTTGGTAAATGAAATTTACCAAGCTTAATCTTGACCCACAGACTTGAGCTTTACTGAATTTACCACTTGTACAACTGTGAGTCCTTTCTTGATGTAGATTTCTTTGCTTGTATACGCATAAAAGTGCCACTGTTTTGCTTCTCTAGAGAAATCTGCAAACCACACATAACTTGTGGAATATGAACAAAAGTATTGAAATTGATACTGATACCTTCTGCTTTGTTATAATAATCGGTGTACAATGGAATCTAAAAAGATCAAGCATAGAAGTCTTTTTTGATCTAAAACTTCAGCTGACCATCAAAAATACTGTACAAGTTATAAAACAAACAAACAAATAAAATCAAGTTTAAGTAGATCTTCAAAAAAGATTTCAAAAGAGGCTGAGTTCCAGTGGCGTAAGTGGTTGAGTGCGGGACAGCGACCCACGGGCTTGGCAGTTCAAATCCAGTGGTGGCTCTCAGGAGCAGCACTGAGTAGCTCCCACGACCACCAGAGGGCAGTGATGCCCCCCCCAAAACAAAACAAAAAGATTTCAAAAGATTAGTGAAAAAGAGATTATTTACTCATAAAGTCATGCAAAATATTTGGGCTAACTCATAATGATCTTTTTGTAATCTTCCAAATGTGATTAAGTCAAAGAAATATTTTCTAATACATAACAGGAGAGAAAATATTTACAAAGCATATTGTTTAAAAGAACAATATTTATTTATTTATCCAGAATAAATATTTATAATTCAATAATAAAAGGACAACTATATTAGTGTGTGTGTATGTATGTGTGTGTGTGTGTATATATATATTGCCATTGTCCTTTTCTGGTCATTTACTTTTTTTTTGGGGGGGGGCATCACTGCCCTCAGATGGTGGGAGTAAGAGGCCCAGCCTTTTCTCCGTGGAGCTGGAATAGAACCTCCATCCCAGTGGGCCTCAGTCCAGCACACAACCACTACGCCACCGAGGTTCAGCCCGCCATTTACTTTTTATTGAACCCTTGGGATAAGCTCCTCTTTCTTTTTTTTCCCTCAGTGTTTTTTAAAAGATGTGCTTGCCAAAACCCATGGCATTAATTGTGTTCTCAACACATTAGGGCTTAATGTTCATGCAATTTCTTTTGCAACTTAAAAAATATATTCGTTTTATATTAAATCACATGTACTTATATAAACATATAATTTGCTGATTTGTATTCATTTATAGAATGTCATAATTACAGCTGGAATTAAATTTTATAATATTTCATTATTCCAATATGAAACATGGGGCTATTGGCATCAGCTATCATTTCACTCCCCCAGCTTGCAGAAGCTTTAGGTTCAATTTCTAGAGGTTTGACCATTCAGTTTACAAAAAGGTTTGAAGATGGGGCTGAACCCTGGTGGCGTAGTGGTTGTGCGCAAGACTGCGGCCCACTGGGTTGGAGGTTCAAATCTAGCAGCAAGACTGGGCTTCTTACTCCCACTACTAGAGGGCAGAGATATGCCCCCCATAAACAAACAAGCAAACAAACAAAAGATTGGAAGATGATATTTCTACCTCCAACAATGGGCTCAAACACCACCATTCTGTTGGTGCCACACACCAGGCAGGGTTTCAGTCTGGTGTAGAAAGTGCTGCTGTGAGTTGGCCTCACTTCAATAGCACTTAACAACAGCCACCCTCCTCCCAACAGATTCTGTACTTGTGAATTTACAGGACACCGAAGAGCAGTCTTGGCATCCTCAATGAACTCCAGTTGTATACCTACTAAATATTGAACTTTGTGAACAAAAAGTCCAAACAGACAAGCCCAGGGCTGTAGGAAGAATGGAATGAGCTTTCCCAACAAAATTCCCATAGGACAGCTCTTGTTACTGACTCGACACCGTGCTAACTGATAGCAGCACTCTCCCTGTGGTTTTCGGACATAGTGAAGTGCTTCCTCTGGCCTGACACCCATGGAGCTGCCAGTTGATAACTCCCACCAGTTCTGCAGAGAAAGACCGGACTATCTACTTCTGTAAACAGTTACAGTCTTGGAAACCTGCTGAGGGATACTAACTAATAAAAGGATGAAAAATCAAACCATAATTTTCACTTCTTTGGGACTCCAGATTTCTGAGTTCATGGAGACTATATTGACCCCAAAAGTTATTCCCCTGAGATAATACTTGAACATTAAACAAGAATGTAAGTGGATGTCTACTTACAAGCAACCTGAGAAAAACCATTCAAACTCATTGCCATGGAGTCGATTTCAACTCATAGCCCGCCTGTAGGAGAGCGTAGAGCTGCCTCACGGCCTTCCAGCATCGCAGATCTGTGAGGGAGTAACAGGCCTCATCTTTCTGTAACAGAGAATTAGTTTCTAACTTCTGACCTAGGGACTAGCAGCCCAATTCGGAAACCACCGTGCCATCAGGACTTCCCCACCAAACATAGTTTGGTGAACTAGTGAAAATGCCTAGTTGGTACATTTTTTCCCCACTCAAGATCTATCTAAACTGGATCCACTTGACAACAGTAACTCAAATAACTTATATACAAAACTTATGGAGCAGGGGGAATTGTGATAATTTAAAACAACTCAGGTGAGAATGGGTATACAATTTGAAGAATATAATCAATGCAATTGAATTGTACAGATTAGAAATTCTTGAAATGATGTATTGGCTATTTTGAGTACTCTCAAAAATTGAAAATAATTTTAAAGGAATTTGAAAGATGACAATATTAAGTTTTGTTAGTGTGTCCTAGCTGTGAGGTGGTACCATCATGTCTTGGAATAATTGGCTTGCTCTATCCGCATAATGTAGCCCACCACTCTAGCCACTGTATCACCATTTCATATTTTTCCTCACCATCCACTTAATCAAAAATGGTGGCATTTTCCCAACTCTTATCTCTCCTGATAACTTGCTCAAAATACATGCCCTCAAGTCTTACCAGCCTCATTTCTAGGAAGCAATCAGATTAAACAAATGTTTATTCCCCAATGAAATAATTAAAATACATCAATCATTCTACCATTTCCTTATTTGTTGTGAAATTTTCACATGCATGTTAGGTGTTGAATAGACTCTGGATTGCATCCGTTGGGCTATAGTTCACAAAGTGACATCTCTGCTTTTTAGTATTATAAAGAGATCTTGTGGTGTAGATTTCCCCAGTACATTATATTATTTGATTTCCTGAATGCTGATTCAATGAATATTTACTGTGGATCCAATACTGAAAAATGTACTATATTTTTGGTCCATAGTACACACTTCCCCCTCAAAAAAAGTCGGGGGGGGGGGTAAGGGTGCATTTTATAGTCCAAAGGTGTGGTACCCTAAAACATTTTTTTATGCTGGTACTATTTAGTTCAGACTATTTTTCTTGTTTTTCTGCTTTAAAAACTGGATGCATCTTATGGTCCAAAAAATATGGTAAATCCATTCTCCATTTGTAATGATGTTGCCTATTGGTCCAGCTAGGAGTGTTTGGATTTTCTTTACTTGGGTTGCAATCCATACTGTGATTGTAGTTCTTGATTTTATCTGCAAGCATTTGAGGCCCTCTTTCATTTCATCATGCCATGTTGTGTCATCTGCATATTACTGGTTGTTGATAAGTATTCCTCCAATACTATGTGGCAATACAATGCCATATTTTTCTTCATATAGTTTAGATTTTCAGATTATTTGCTCAGGATATGGATAGAATATAGGGAAAAACATACCCTTGATACACACACCCTCCTTATAAATACACAGTATTCTTCCTTCCTTTTTAAGGACTGCCTCTTAGTCCATGTTCAAGTTTATCATGAACACTAATGTTCAAGAATTTTCATTATTTTCAATGTTATGATCAATATAAATGCCTTTGCAAAGTTAATATAGCACAACTAAATGTAGTTTGTGCATTCTGTATTTTCAGTCAAGATCTTCTGAAGTCAGTAATGATATCCCTCATTCCACAGCTTGTGAATTCAACTGAAATTTCTCGCAGATCTATGTCAATGCAATGCTACTGTCAATTTGGAATTGCCTTCCAACTATTGGCAGAAACCAGTGAGCATTTCCATTGCTGCATTAGATTTATGGAAACATCTCGATTTACATTCTGTAAGTTATAGGGACCTTTGATTTTGGAAAATATCTCCAGAGGAATTTGATCTTTTCCTGTCAATATGGTTCTTGTTCATATGCTGCCTTTTGAAATGATTGAATGTTTGCCAGTTATTTTTGGTACTGTGATTGTATTTCTTCCATCCACATTTTATGCTTCTAGAATTAGTCAACAGTTTGTCAGTAGACTCCTTCAATATTATTATTTGAGATTTAAATTCTTTCTTCATTTATTCAGACTTGAACTATGCAGTCTATTCTTCTTTGTGGCTTTTAAACTCAAGGTTTTTGATATTTCATTGTATTTTCATTGTAATTTTTTCACTGTCTTCTCAAGTTGCTCATTTAACTTTCCTTCTCACCTATTTTATTCATTATTTTTGTCCTTTGTTTTCACTACAATATGTTTATGAGCACATTTCAGAGTCTCTTTTGACATCTTTTTTTGTTTTTTCTTTCTGTCTTATGTTTTTATCTTTTGTTTTCTTCACACGTGCACTTGGCATTATACCAGAATTTGTTGAATCCTCTGTTATTCGTGTTAAATGTATCAAATCTGTCTTCTAAATTCAGTTACGATATACTCAATATTATATTTTGACTCACATGAAATTATTTTATTTTCTTTAAGTTCAACCTGAACTTACATATGAATTGGTGATGTGCTTCACCACCAGCACCTGCTTTGTTCGAATAGGTGGATGAGTTTCTTTATTGTCTCTTTTCACAGGTATGGCCAATTAGATTTTTACGTATCCCATCTGGCAATGTCCCTGGTGTAGGAATACATATTTAAGTATTTGCATTTTTAGTTGGCCTGGCAAAATTCTATCATGCCATCTTCACCTTCAATTCCTTAATCAAGATCACATTTTTAAAATACTGATCTTTCCTCATTGTTCCCAAATTTCACCCTGGAACTACCATTAATTATCAAAGCATTTTGATTTCATGCTTGACAAAGTTTAGAATAAATATATTATAGAATTCTTCAATTTCTTTATCACTTGTGTTATTGTTGGATACGTAAATTTGTATGATAGTTGTGTTAACTGTACTTCCTCTAGGTGTATAGATACATTGTCTCAGACAACATTCCCCTTATGATAGATCTTGAATTTTTCTTTTTGACAATTATTGAGAAGTCATTCATCTTTGCCATTTCTAGCATAGTAAAATGTTTTTGGGGGGCATCACTGCCCTCTGGTGGTCATGGATAGTATAATATATGTTTGTCCAACTCAAAATAGCCACAGTACAATTCATTTTTGATGATTTTTCAATTGAGTTAGGTTCACACATGATATGACCTGTATTCTGATCATTAATGGATATTTTTCAGATGTTTGAGACACACCTTTTCATCAAACAAACATTCTAAAAACTTTATTCCTCTACACACCATTACGGTCCCCCTACTTGGAGGACACAGTTTTTCACCAGCTACATCTCGAGTATCTCCAATTTGAAAAGCTGATCTTCTGCAGGATGTTTCACAAGTTTGCACTGCTATTACTGTGGTGTTTCATTACTAGTTTCACAGTCATGAATAGCCTGAACCTTGTTCTTAGCTGGACGCGCTGATAAAGTTAAGGAATATGACTGATCCCGCTTGCTCTTGAAATATCACTGATAGAGTTTCTGCAATAAGAGCAAAACAGAAGTTACAATGCCATAAGTTAACAGAGAAGTGTTTTCTTTTAGTGTAGTATCAAATTATTATTTTAGCATATCAGAGTCCATTCATTTTATTATGTTGAAACAAATTTTTGCATAACAAGTGCCACACTATAATTACAATCTCTAATCTGTGTTATAATACTTGTATTTGAAATGTGTTACATAAATTCACTTACTTTAATCCTTAATATTTTAAGCAAATATTATGCTTCACTAATATTTTTCTCCAGTATATTAATCACAAATATTTTGAATCGTACACCAATTTTTAAAAATTGTAGCTAGTACTTAAAAATTACACTAAAATGTATAACATTTAAACTCAACTTATAACTTCTTAAAGATGCAATTATTAAATTATATCATCAGCTTTTCTTAAATAATTTTGCCATGTTCTATATACACATATATAATATATTTTAAGAAGTATGGTCTCAGACTAGTCTTTCTGTATGCTATGACTTAATTTTCTGGCATTGAACTACTCTTTCTAATAAATAGTTTTCTGATGTCTGAAAGATCAAGCAACAAATTAAAAATTTTAATTGCATTTCTCATAATTAAAAATTTAAAACAATATTAACTAGCATTTTAAATAAGAAATTCATTTGTGTTTTCTCTGGAAAAAAATGTGTGTGGTTGGAGGTATGTGTGTGGGTGTGTTATGTTTACATAATGCCTACTCAAACTTCCATTGTGGTGTTTGAAGCCTCTTTTGCCAGTTTATATCAGATGATTTCTCTTGTTTACACTAGTGTCATCATTAAGAAATATTCATAATTTGAAGTTGCTTGGACTAGAAGATGATGAGAAAATAATATTTTAAGAAGTTAATGGATGCCAGATATAGTACTTGAAAATTTCTTAAAGCAATGTAGAAGTGCTGTAATAGTTTTAAAATTAAAGAAATTTAGGGTAAATTTTTGCATTTGACTTGAAAGTTAAGTGAATAATCAGTGAACAGCTGATTATTTCAGTAACTGGTTGAGATAATATAACCCCTTTAATATAAATTATAGACAGAATCTAGATCCACAGGCAAAATGTCAATTTATATAGATAATTGGTATTTTTGTAACATTAAGAAATATCTAATTAGCAACAATTTGAATAGATTTTTATTGATTATTATGCTATTATTTATTAATTTTTAGTTACTTTCACATTTAAATAATCTTTTTATGTAGTAAATATTATGATTAAATGTACTACAGAAATTTAAGGTAATAGAAAATTAGAATCCAAGAATTTAGAATATTATAATATTGGCTGCAATCTAAAGAGGTGGGAATGCACACAGGAAGTTTTCACAGTGTGATTCTACTTTAAATTTTTTAACTGAATGAAAATAGGATAGGAAACATTATTACAGGAGAAAGTATAGACAAGCAAAAAGAAATAAAAAGCTATTAAAATTGTTGTATACGACAACTTACCTGTCAGTCGAGCTTTTATTCTTTGGAAACAATGTGTCTTTTGAGCTGAATAATAATACTTCTAAGAACTTTTACAATAATAGTTTTTAGACAAATCCTAACTCAAAACGCTGGTTTGAAACAATAGCTGCCATTGAGTGATTCTGACATAATGCAGCTTATAAGGCAGGGGAGCGTTGCCCCTGCACGTTTCTGAGTGTGTAATTGTTTACCTGAGTGAACAGCTCATCTTTGTCCTGCAGAGTTGCTGGTGCTTCGCACAGAGACCTTACGGATTGTAGCTTACCTGGCAACCACTATGCCACCAGCGATCCTGATCTAAGGCAAGTGACTCTTATTTCTCTGTGAAAGCTTCAATGTGAAAATTTTTCTCTAGGTGCTAAAACAAAACAAAACAAAGCAGAACCTTGGAATATTCTCCTAAACTAACATCAGTTATACTTGGGATGCCTGATGGTTCTCTGTTACCTTCCCTTACTTGAAGAAGCTAAAACGATTTAATTCTTATTTGTTACCAGGATTCTGAGAAGGGATTATGCTTTACCTTTAAGGCATTTGTATGCGATGCAGAACACTTCATGGAGAAGGAGCCATTTAATTCTGAAAATGGAGAGTGCTGCACCCTATACCCTGCCGCCTTCCCATTTTTGTGTGTACAGCACACACACAATCTGTGCTTAGTGCAGCAGGGTGTCTGCGTAGGAATAGCATTTCCCTACATATGGATTCAGTGACTTCAAGGTGACATGGAAGCAAAGACTCCAATACACTTCCTAATTTCCTGCCCTTTAGCTACTTCATGATTTTAAGCACGGAATTTGCTCTAATATTATTACTATCTCCTAATAGATTAATCAGTGGTTTCCATGAACGTCACGAACCAGTTATTAAACACATTGGAAAGGTCTAGTGTGAAGACTATGTGAGGTCTTGTGCCAGAACCTGAGAGTTGATTCTGACTCAGAGTGACCCTACAGGAGAGACGACCTCTTCATGGGCATGAAAGCTTGGGTTTGCTCCTGCGCAGGACCAGCTGGTTTCAAATTGCAGATCTCGGCTTTTAGCAGTCCATCATGCAACTGATGTCTGAGAAAAGCATACAACACAAAAAGATGCCAAATTATGTGCACTGTACACGCCAGATCAGCAACAATACAAGTTTTAAAATGGTCTTTTCCATAAGTTACTTTTTCTACATTATAAATCTAATAATAACCTGTGTAATAAAATAAACACAATTATATGCAAATAAAAACAAACACTGCAATTTAATTATGTTTTTATTAGCTAAAAGTTAATAACATCAACTGCATAAACAATTAGTTAATTAATTGCATTTATACATGCCTTGTTTTTAAGTGACTTCAATAGGTTAACAAGAAAAGTTGGCAATTAAAACAAATAAAATCTTTCAAATATTTCCTTTAAACAGGCATGAGTCTAAGAACATTATAAAGGAGCTTTCACACTCTCCATCATACTTTTGTTAATACCTTTAAATAGAGGTTATTGTCCAAATATTAAACAAAGTAATAGCACTTCCACAGTCTGCCGTTGAGCTGACTTTCTGACCCATCTCTGCTTGGTTTCCCACTCAGAATAGATAGAGGTTTTATTTCCCAAAATGGAATAGAAGAATAACTTGAAAGACAACAGATAGAAAACAATATTACACACTATTAAATTTTCAGATAGCTTCTACTTCATGGGATCTTTGATCAAACACATTAATCATTCTGGGAGATAAAGACATGGCAGTCTGCTTCTGAAAAGAATTACAGCTTTGGAAATTTTCTGAGTAGTATAGCTCTGTCTCAGAGAGTTACTTTGAATTGATGTTAAGTGTACAATCTTAACGATTTTGGTTTTAGTAAGCGATATGAAAAACGAATTAATGAAGCCTCACCTTTTGTCTGCCATGCTGTTCATTCGATTCTGTTCCATTTTAAGAGTGTTCACATTTTAGAAAATGTTAATAGTCTAAAATAAATTCTAAGTATAAAATATTGAGTTTAAACAGAGAATGAATATATTTTGTTTCTTCCTGTTGGGAAAAATTTGGCCCGCTAACCCCAAAGTCTGCAGTTTCAGATCACCGGGTGCTCTGTGAAGAAAGATGATGATTTCTATTGCTGTAAGGATTCACACTTTCAGAATTCCACAAAGACAGTGCTACCTTGTCTGTTAAGGTAAATAGGAGTTAAAATCGACTCTATGGTAGTGAGGATTTTTGTTTTCATTTGTGAAATCACTGTCACCAATTTGATTCTGATTTGTAGTCACCATGTAATATCACCTAAAATTTAAAGAATGTATATTAGGAGTGATGGAATGGATGCTTAAACTAGATAGAGCTTTATAAACATAGGAATGGGAGCACAAAGTTGTTGACTTGGTAACCCTTGCTTTTAGTTAGATTGAAGATGCTGAGACCTCAGGCCATCAATTGCACTTGGTAAAAATGTGTAAAATTTCTGGTTTCCAACTTGTGTGATACTAAGGCTTTTTCAGGAGTGAGAAATACAAAATGAAAGAAAACAAAAGTGTTTTACCCAATTAATCAATAGTGGAAACATTTCATGTCAATATATAGATGAATGCTTCAGATTCCTTGATATATATGCATATATTTCATTATTTTCAGGGAAACCATTGAGAGTTGTGGAAACATTGCATCTCCCTGGGGAATCTCCAGCATATCGTGGCATTAGGGAAGTACGCATAAATTTGCACATGTGCATTTCTTTTCAGACATCTCATTGAAAAAATAAATGCAAAAACAAATCCTAGTAAAATATCCAACAGGCATTTACAGTTGACTCACTGGTATCATTTCATTATATTACTTACCATTTCATGAAATTATTTTTATATCATTGTGATTCTATTCATTAATAAATCTATTAATTTATTAATACATAACTGTCATAACAATAGAAAATTTTAGTTAAAAATATATTGCTTCTATCAAGTAGATTCCAACTGGTAGTTGTGCAATAAAGAGTTTCTGAGACTGTCAATCTTTCAAAGAGCTGATAGCCTCCTTTCTTCTCTAGACTAACTGGTGGTTTTGAATCACCATTCCTGTGGTTAGCAGCTGCTGAAGCTCCTTTTGTAAGAAAGAAGAGGAATTCTGGACAGCTTCTTATCAGAGGACTCACTTGACTTCCATTATTGTTTGTTTCGTTAAGCAACCTTGGTCTCTGAAAGATGAATATTCATGGTGCTCTGATTGTTTTGTGTTTGAAATTATAATCTCTTTGTAAGGGTCTCAGATTCTAACTGAGAGAACTTTGGTTGAAATGCAACAGCCACTAGCCTGCTGGTGATTTTAGTCCTCAAAACCACATGGACTGTATTATGCTTTTCTATGCGACTGCTATGAGTCAAAGTGGACAAGATGGACATAAAAACATTGCCAAGGAAGTACTACATGGCTTATAAAAAACATCTCCCACAGGGAAGCCAATATTTCACAGAATTAATTGTCAATTGTGAGATTTGGGGGTTTTATTTTTATAATTTCTGGCCATGGAAATAAGTAATAATATTCCATCCAAGAGACTTGATAAAGATACATAAACTCTCAGAAGCCAGCACCATAAAATACTTTCCTTGCTTATTGTACTTTAGCACTGATGATGTTTAATTTGCCAAATATCAAAGGTTTTTAATATTACGTTCTATGTGGTCCCATTATGCAAATATGTCTTCCTGTCCACGAAAGTGCAATTTTAAAATGCATACACTTTTTAGGTTGGATATTTTATTGTTGTTTCAGCACATTTTCATTTAAAAATTTAAACACATTTTGTTTTGTGGTACTAGTTGCAATATCTTCACATTAATTCTTCTGTGTCCTCTCTGGGTACCTTATTGTCATTTATCCTTCTTCCCTGTCCCTTCATGTCTTTTGAACTTTGTTTTACATTTTTAAAGTGCCCTTCTGGTTTCTTATGGCTAATTGTTCTGATCACATTCTTCACGAGTGTTATTGTTCAGTTTTTAGGATAGCTAATTGATTCAGGAAGAGGTATACTTTGAGGTTAGTTTAGTTTCAAGTATGAAGAATGTTTAAGAATACTGGTCTTGGAGCTTCTAATGGTATTGGTCAGGGCAATAAGTGTAACTTCATTAATGATTTTTAGATTGGAGGCAGAGCGGGTTATGAGTTTGGTGGAATATCTTAAGGGCCACAGTTCCAAATGACCAGATCCCTTAAAAAGGAAAGATGTTGCTTTTATAGTATTTGAAACCCACAAGGGCAGTTCTTTCCTGTAGGGGTTCTATAGGTTGAAATAAACTCAATGGTAGTGTGTTTGGTTATTTATTTTTTATGCTTCTTTTACATTTCTTCATCTATTCTATCCAGGAATGTGATTCAGGTTAGAGAAGTTGATACTGATTGTTGGGTACCTTCTAATTTTCTCTTAGGGCAGCAGAGGCTCAGGTTTGTGTGTTCCAATAGTTCTCTGGGTCAATAGTTTGTTTCTAATTTTATTTTTAAATTTTCTTCATTACTCTTGATGAAAGAGTCCAAAATTTTAGTCATAACTTGTCCATCACAATCATCAAGTGGAAGAGCATATATGCTAGGCCTATTGTTCTAGAAATTGAAAACTGTACCACTGAGCAGAAAAGCACTGTGATACAGTCCATCATGATGTTTGTTTATGGCTTACAAATGTTTCAAAATGTGTTCTTTGCATATATACTCTACTATATACTCATTTATCCAAACCTCAGCACCATGTATCAAATTGCTTTCATATCATGTGCTGTTGTTCCCCACCACAGTGACCGGATGCATAACAGAGTGAAACATTGCCCGCCCCATGTCCTCTTCACAATTACCGGATGCCTAGGGTCATTGTCGTAGCCATTGCATCAACCCATCTCATTGAGCGCCTGTCTCTCTTTTGCTGCCCCTCTAATTTACCAAGCATGATTTCTTCTACAGGGACTAGTCTCTCCTACTTAATTTTCCAAATCCTTGCTAGACTTGCCTCTGAGGTGTGCTCAGGCTGGATAGATTGCTTTGTCTTTTCAATAGCACTTTCAGTATTTTTCCAATGTCCTGAATTGTCTGTCAGTTTGAACTATGGTGGTTCGTGTGTTGCTGTGATGTCAGAAGCTATGCCACTGGTATTTCAAATGTCAACAGGGTCAACCAAATTGAGGTTTCAGGAAATAAGAAGAGATAATGAAGAAAGAGTCAGATACCTACTTTGGTGGAAGTAGCTACTGAAAATGTCATGCATAGCTTGCAAATAATAGCAATCCTATATAGGATTTCTAAGATTTTAATCTGCTTGGTAACACAAACGTCCTCATTTCCTCTAGAGTGGCTGGTGACTTTGAACCTATGCCCTGGAGATTAGTAGTTGAACACTTAACTTACATTGTCACCAAGACTTCATATGGATAGACTTGTATATATACCTATATATGAAATAATTATATCTATGTATGTAGCAATATTCTCAAAAAGTTCACTGTCATCATATCAATGCTGACTCATAGGGACCCGAGGTGAGTTTCTGAGACTCTGTTTACAGGAGTAGAAATCTTGGGTTTCTCCACAGAGAAGCTGGTGGTTTCAAACTGCTGATCATATAAATCACAGCGTATTCTGTCACCATCACACCCCAGGAATCCTAGAGCCATCCTCTACTAACCCTATGTATATTTGTGGTTGTCATGTGATATGTCATTATGCACCAGTTTGACCTGAAAATCTACTGATCCATTTGCTCTCAAGTTGATTCTGGGTAACAGAGACTCAGCAGATTAAAATGGAGCTGTTTCACAGGGATTTTGAGACTATGATTCTTTATAAGATTAAACTGCATCATCTTTTTTTCAACTGAGTGGCTGTTTGCTTTGAACAACCAAACCTGAGCTTATTAACCCAATAGTCAAACCCTTGTGTTTCTAGGGCTCCTTAAAGTCTACCTATGCATTCATTATTAAGCTATTGTTTATCATAATTATAATAGGTTTAGTGTGACAACCTGGCCAATGAACACATATAGGATTAATTACAGGGCAGAGAGCTAAATGGTTAAGCAAGCTTTCCCTTTCTAGTCTCTTGCTCTTTGATGATCAGACCAGTGTGTGGCTGATTTAATTTCTTCTCTGCTTCAATTTGCAAGCTACACTACCTGTGGGACACAGGATTGTGTCCATGGATTGTGTTGCTGTAGTTCAAGGTTCCTTCAAGATCTGCTTTGCCATGCTTGTGGAGCATACATCACTGGAGCTGAGAACTGTCGGTCCCTGTAATCTGGCTGACGGTTGGTGACCTGCCTTGCTGTTCGTTGTTTCTGACCAGATAGACTGAATTGCTCACAGAAGACTACCGGGTGGCCTTGAAGGACTGACTGCCACTGTATAAGCTCAGTGTCTCACTGAGCCATTTGTACTGCTCTATATATTAAGTAACTGCTTATTTCTTATGATACATGATGTATATAATCAGTGTCCTGGTTTTGCTTCTCTAGAAAATCCTGTCTAACATAATTAGTACCAGAAAAGGTTGTAGTAAAATAAAATCACAAATATGGCCTTCTTAAATTAGCTTTCCAACCTGATTAGTAACAGCTTTGATAGTGCTAAATATATACCTAAAGGCATGGATAAGTCTGCCACTCTTATTAATCCATTGAGTGAAGTAACAAAGCTAATGTCTACAGTATCACCACCCAATAGATAAAGTGCTGGTTAAAGGACAGACTCTGGGTGATCATATGTTTGATATTTTTTTCCAGCAGTTTTATCAAGATGGCAAGTATAGGGAAGCTGGCTAGCTGATCCTCCTTACAATGGACTGTGTGATTAAGGAGAGGGATGATCTCAGAAACTCAGAAGGGTGCCCCAGATGCCAAATAGCAGATCTAAAAGTTTCCACCTCTGCTACAAAGTATAGTTTTCTATCCTCTAGTAATAGAGCTGGCATTGTTGAGAACAAAGTCCAGGGTCTCATCATGCAAGTGACTGAATTAAAATGTCAGCTGAACTGCAGATCTAGAGCAGTGTCTGGTACTAAAGCACAGACCTTGATAGGAAAAAAAGTTGAGGTCCCAAAACCTGGGATGGGAACATATTGGCTAATGATCCAGAAGAGGAAGATATTCAATAGCAATGAATGAGCCACCACAGTCAATAGGTCCACAGCTCCCAGCCAAAGGTGTTAATACACTATCAAAAACCACCCACACTGGATCAGATTAAGCAAACTGTTCAAGCTAAAATGCCAGGGGAGATTGCATCTATAGTATTGCGTGGGAAAGATGTCTTACAAGATATTGCCAAGAGTACCTGGGAAACACCCTCAACACCCATTATGTCCTCAAGACCTATAACTCAAATTAAGTCTCAGAAAGCTCCTCAAGATGAGGTTGACATGATTACCCAAGAAGAAGCATGCCATACTCACAAAGAGCTGCCTGAGTTTTTGAGTATGCATAAGTAGAAGCCAGGGGGAATATCTCTGGGGATGGTTACTAAGGATGTGGGATACTGGCGCAAGAAATGTAATATTAAACCAGTCTGAGTTTTTGGATATGTGACCTCTAAGCACATATTCTTCTTTCTCTGTCTCAGCAAGAGAGGCTAAGAGAAGATCTAAGTCCTTATTTGATTGGTTCACTGAAGCATGGACTAGATTAGACCAACTTGAGGTCCCTGACCTACCTTGGTACAATGTAGAAGAAGACATCAAAAACTTAGGGAAGTTGGTATGTCGTAATGAATCTATCAGGACATTCCCATAGACCCAAAAAGACAGGGTACTGAGGATATACCTTTCACCACAACCATAAAGAACAAGTTTGTGAAGTGGATCCCAGCATCTGTGAAGACTCTTATAATTGCTATTTTATGTGTACCAGGATTAACAGAGAGAACTGCCCAAATCATATTCTGACATATGCCTACAATGGGGCTGATCATGCCCTGTGGTGGAAAATGGCATGTGTCAGCACTGAATCAACAGAGACAAGGTGAAGATGGTGATAATAGATAGGTTTCCATAGTAATCAAAGTATCCTGTTTTATGTAAACTTAAGACCTTTTCTACTTAGCCATGGTGTCCCTAGGAGTGAAATGCATGTGAAACCTACTACTTATGTGATCTATACAGGTACAAGAATCAGGTGAACAGCAGAATAGACAGTTATGATCACTCAACCAATTCCCAGACCTGAGCCAGTTTACAGACTCACAACCCCTTGAATGAGGATAAGTTCAGGTTCCTTTGAAGGAGGACACTGCTACATCACTGAAGGTTTAGACTGTTAGTCTTTCTTCTAGCCTTCCCCAAAGAGTCCTGCCAACTTTCAGAAGAATAACTATTCATTGAGATAGAGGAAGTTATCAAGCTTTTGGATGCTGAGTGTGAACTGACACTAATTTCAGTAGACCCAAAGTGTTTCAAAGTCCCACCAGTCAGAGTGGGCTCTTATGGAGGTCAACTTATCAATGGAATTTTAGCTCAGGTATGCCTCCCTGTAGATCCAGTGGGCCCCTGAATCTATCCTGTGGTTATTTTCCCAGTTCCAGAATACATCATTGGAATAGACATATTTAGTAACTCGCAGAACCCCCATATTGGATCGCTGAAATGTGGAATAAGGACTATTGTGGTGGGAAAGGCCAAGTGGATACCATTAAAATTGCCATTGCCTAGGAAAATAGTAAACCAAAAGCAATACTGCATACCTGGAGGATTTGTGGAGATAAATGGCACCATCAAACATGCAAAAGATTCAGGGGTGATGATTCCTACCACATCCAACTTTGACTCACCAATTTGGTCTTTGAAGAAAACAGATGGATTGTGAGATTGACAGTGGATTACTGCAAACTTAATCTGGTGGTGACTTGAATTTCAGCTGCCTTTCCAGGTGTGATTTTATTGCTTGAATAAATTAATTCTTCTCCTGGTATTTTGTATGCAGCTATTGATCTGGCCAATATGTTCTTCTCAAAACCAATCTCTAAAGAACACACAAAGGAGTTTGCCTGTAGGGACAACACTACACTTTCACAACTCTCCCCAAGGGTACATCAACTCTTTGGCCTTGTGCCATAATTTAGTGCAAAGGACCTTGATAACCTGACTATTCCATTGATGACATTATGTTGATTGGACCCACTAAGGAGGATGTATTAGTGGTAGGAGTGGTGATACTAGGATGGTGGAGGGATGGTGGAATAGAAAGAGGGAACCAGTTTCAGGGATCTACATATAACCACCTCTCTGGGGCATGAGCAACAGGGAAGTTAGTGAAGGGACACATTGGACAGTGTACAATATGAAAAATAATAACAATTTGTAAATTATTAAGGGTTATGGCTGGGGGAGGGAAAGGAAATAAAGGGATTTGATACTGGGGGCCTAAGTGAAGGGAGGAAGTTTTGTGAATGATGATGGCAACAAGTGTGCAAATGTGACCTGCATACAATTGATGTATGTATGGATGGTGAAGGGAGTTGTATGAGCTCCCAATAAAATGATTCATTAAAAAAGAGGGGAAGGGGGAAAGAAGAGCTTATACCAAGGGCTCAGTGGAAAATTTTTGAAATGAATATGGCAATATGTGTACAAATATGCTTGATACAAATGATGTATTGAATTGAATATTATTACAAGAGTTGTAAGAGCCCCCAAAAAATATTGGAAAAAAACCCCTCTAGATTCATTGGTACAACATCTGCTTACAAGAGTTTGATACATTAATCCAATGAAGGTTAGGGCACCCTCTACCTCAATAAAAGTGAAGAATATGCTATATATCTGTCCTCTCTCACCTCCCACCCTAAAAACTAAACAGGAGACACAATACCTAGTGAGTGTCTTTGGATTTTGAAGGCAGCATATCCCTCACTTGGGTGTTCTACTTAGACCTATTTATCAAGTGACATAAAAGACCTCCAATTTTGGGTGGGCCCAGAACCAAGAAAAGGTTCCACAACAGGTTTCACGTGTCGTGCAAGCTCCTTTGCTACCGGGACCACATGATCCAGCTGACCCAATGGTGGTATAGGTGTCAGTTGTCGATAAAGATGCAGTTTGGAATCTTTGACAGACCCCTATTGCTGAATAGACTGCTGGGATTTTGGAATAAAGTCCTGCCATCCTGTATAGACAACTACTCCTCCTTTGAAGAACAGCTATTGGTCATGCTGGAGACTTCATGCCCCACCATGGGCCACCAGGTCACCATGAGGCCTTAGTTAGCCTTCATGAAGAGGATATTGTCTGACCCATAAAGTCATAAAGTTGGACATGCGCAGCAACATTCCATTGTTAAATGGAAGTAGTACATACAAGATTGGGTCAAAGCAGGACCTGAAGATACAAGTAACCTGCATGATGAAATGACCCAAATGCCCACAGTTCCCACGCTTGTCACATTACCTTCTCTCTCCCAGTCTGCACCTATGGCCTCCTGGGGAGTTCCTTTTGACAATTTAACTGAAGGACAGAAAGTCATGCTTGGTTCATGGATGGCTCTGCATGATATGCAGATATGCAGGTGCCACTTATAAGTGGACAGCAGCAGTACTGCAGCCCCTTTCTGGGATCTCGCTAAAAGGATATCCTCCCAATTGTCAGAATATCAAGCAGTGCACCTGGGTGTTCAGTTTGCCTGCAAGGAAAAATGGCACATGTGAGACTGTATAGATTCATGGGCTGTGGCTAGTGACCAAGCTAGATTGTAAGACAATCGGAAGGAACATGATTGGAAAATTGGTGACAAGGAAGTGTGGGGAAGAGGTATGTAGACAGACCTCTCAGAATGTACAAAAAAAGTAAAGATAATCTTGTCTAATGTAAACACTCACCAAATGGTTACCTCTGAAGAGGAAGACATTTTAACAATCAAGTGAATAAAATGACACACACTGTGGTGACTGGTTCCCCTCTTTCCTCTGCCACTCTCAATGGACTCGTGGACAAAGTGGATATGGCAGTGATGAAGTTATGCATTCACGCAGCAACAAGGACTTTCAATCACCAAGGCTGACTTGGCCACTGTCACTGCTGAATGCCCATTTTCCATCAGCAAAACCCAATTAAGTCCAAGATATAGGACCATTCCTCAAGGAGATCAACTGGCAACTTGGTGGCAGGTTGATTATAAAGAACCACCTCTATCATGAAGTGCTTTATTCTTACTGGAGTAGACACCTACTCTTGATGTGTATTTGTTTTCCATTAATGCAATGCTTCTACTCAAGCTAACGTTGGTGGACTTGTATAATGTCTTATTCACTGGCGTGGAATCCCACATAGCATTTCTTCTGAACAAGGAACTCATTTGAGTGAGTGTGGCAAATGCAGTGTGGTAACGGACCCATCCTTATGTAATTCATGGGTCATATGATGTTCCTCATTATCCTGAGGCAGCTGGTTTGATAGATCGATGAAATGACCTCCCAAAGACACAATTATGGTGCCAACTAAGGAGCAACAACTTGCGGGGTCTGGGCAATGATCTCCAGCAATCTGTATATGCTCTGAACCACTGGCCAATATATAGTGCTGTGTTTCCAATAACCAGATTCATGGGTCCACGAACCAAGGGGTGGAAGCTGAGGTGGCACTACTCACTATTACTCTTAGTGATCCACTTACATCATTTTTGTTTCATGTCCCAACAACCTTATATGCTTAAGGCCTGGAGGTCCTGGTCTTGAAGGAAGGAGCTCTCCCTCCTGAAAACACAGCACAGATTCCACTGACCTGACAGCTGAGAATGTCCCCTAGCCACGTTTTGCTTCTCATGTCATTGGATAAACAGTTCAGGAAAGGTGTCACTGTACTTACTGGTATGATATCTCCTGATTACCAAGAAGAAATTGGACTGGTGCTGCATAATGGAGACAAAGAAGAATATGTCTGAAATCCAGAATATCCCATAGACTGACTTTTAGTACTACCATGCCCTATGATTAAAGTAAATGGTAAGTTAGAGCAATCCAATCCTGACAAAAAGTGTAATGATCCAGACCCCTCAGGAATGATGCTCTGGGTCATCCCAGCAGAGAAAAACTCACAGCCAGCTGAGGTGCTTGCCAGGGCAAAGGTAATACAGAATGGGTAGTAGAAGAAGGTTGTTCTACTTATCAGTTACAACCACATGATCAACTACAATATTTTCTTCATATGTGCTTATCGGATATCTTTCCTTTGTTCATGTATGATATATCAGATACAATTACACTCAGTGTGTTTTAATTTATACATATGATCGACATTTGATGTTAAGTATAAGTGTGATTTCATTAGTGTTTGGAAATTATATATGACTAAACAATTGTGGAGAGGTTCCAAGTTGGCAAGGGGTGGAATGTGATAGCTAATTTATTTCACCAATGAACGCACGTGGGATTAATAGCAGGGCAGAGAGATAAATGGCTTTGCTAGCCTTATCTTTCTTATGTCTTGCTCTTTGAGGAGCAGACTAGTGTGCTGCTGCCGTAGCTTGTTCTCTGCCTCAATTTGCTAGCTACACTCTGTGTGGGACCACTATCCCATGGACTGTGTCACTGAAGTTGGAGGTTCCTTCAAGCCCTGCTTCACCATGCTACTATAGTATACATCACTTGAGCTGGACACTGTTAGATCCTGTCTTCTGGCTGGCTGTTGGTGACCTGTCTTGCTATTTGCTGCTGTGGCCAGATAGCCTGAATTGCTCAACAAAGGACGACTACCCAGAAACCCTCAAGACTCAAAGAACTGCCAGTATCTTATCTGTCTCATGCAAGTGAGTTGCACTGAGCCTTTTGTACTGCTCTATAGATTAAGTAACTCTTTATTTCTTATAAAGAGATATATGTGTGTGTGTGTGCGTGTGTGTGTGTGTGTGTCCTGGATTTGCTTTTCTAGAGAACCCTATCAAACATAGTCATTATTCTTGCATAGTTTTATATATAATTGTATTTACCCCTTTTGCATTTAACTCTTCTGTGCCTCTTGGTGTTTTAATGTACCTTGGATATGCCATGCTGATTGATTTCTTATTTTGTGTTAACCTGAACACCCAGTGCCATCAAGTTTTAAATCTTTACTGGAGAAGATAGTTTCATTTTGATTGGAAATAAGTCTATATTATCCCAGATACTATTCTATCTGATAGGTGGACACAATATAACTTCTTCACAACACTTTGCTACAGGAGCCACATCTTCTCTTTTTCTTTCATGAGGGCAAATCATAAGAATTAATTGTTCTTGACTACTGTTTCTATGAGCATTGATTGTAGATTGAAGCAAAACAAAATCTTTGACAACTTCAAACTTTTCTGCAGTCATCATGATGTTGCCTATTGGCCCAGTGGTGAGGCTTTGGTTATCTTGACATTGAACTGTAATCCATACTGATTATTGACAAGTGTTTCAATACCTCCAAACTTTCAGCAAGCAAGGTTGTATCATCTGAGTTTCACAGACTATTAATGTCTTCCATAAATCCTGTTGCTACATTCTTTCTCATAGGATCCAACTTCTCTGATTATTTGCTTAGTATACAGTCTGAATACATATGTTAAGGGGGTAAAACCCACATGAACAGCTCTCTTAAACCTTGCAGTATTTCATTGTTCTGTTCACACAACTCTCTTTTTACTCAAGTATAGTTTCTACATGAGCACAATGAAATGTTTTGGCATTGCCATTCTTCTCAAGTCTACCCATAGTTTGCTATGACACACAAAATTAAATTTACTTGCATAGTCAATAAATTACAAGTAAAAATCTTTTGATATTCTCTGTTTTCAGCCAATATCCATCTGGCACAAGCACTAATATCCCCTGTTCCACATCCTCTGTGAAATCTGGCCTGAAAATCTGACAACTCACTGCCAATGTAATACTGCAACCAATGCTGAAAGACCTCCAGAAACTTTTAGTTACATGTGACATTAATTATATTGTCCTTTAATTTGTTCATTCTGTGGAGTCACCTTTCTTTGAAACAAATATGGGTCTCCTCCAGTCAGTTAGCCCATTGGCTGTCTTCCAAATTTCTTGGCATAGACAAGTGAGTGCTTCCAGTGCTTCATTAATTTGTTGAAACATTTGAATTGATATTCCATCTATTCCTGGAGCTTTGTTTTTTCCAAATGCCTTCAGTGAAGCTTTGACTTATTCCTTCCCTACCATTGGTTCTTGATTGTATGCTACATATTGAAACAGTTGAATGTTGACTTGATATTTTTGGTATGGTGACTATTCCATCTTCTTTTGATGCTTCCTGAGATCTTACAGTATTTTCCCTTCAGAACTTTTAAATATTGCAGCTTTAGTTTAATTTTTTTGTTTAATTCTTTCAGGTTAAGGATATGGAAAGAATATTTTTCCTTTTGATTTTCTAACTTAAAGATTTTGCAAATTTCTTTATGGTATTTTACTTTATTTTCTTGAGATTTCCTTCAGCTTATTTGTTTAGTTATTTTATCTCATAATTTCTTCCATTTCCTTAGCAACTCTGATTTACAGTAAATACAGCGTTTGTTCTGGCATCTATTTTGATTTCTTATTTCTTTTCTTTTTCTTTTTTTTTGACTGCGGAAACATTTATTTGTAGGTGGTGATAGTTAAACAAGTGCCTTCAAAGTGAACTGGCTTTTGAAAGTCCTTAATACAAAAAGGATGAAGGGCACACTTTCTATAAACCCTGTGAAATGGAATTCAGGGAAACACTAACTTCTTTCTTTTTAAGTAGAGGCAAAATTCTTTTCCACAGTATATTTCTCACTGTCAAATTGGGAATATTTATGCCACTAAAATCAACAGCATAATTTTTATTGTTTGGCTCTCAAATGGCAGTGTAGTCGATATGAGGGCCTTCGAGAAGTTTGTGGAAGCAACTTGGATCTATCAGGAAAACAGTTTCGAAAATACTTCTTAAGCTCTTTGGTATCATTTGGTCATTTCCACTGTGTTCAATTCACTTATTCAGTATGCATGTATCCAAGAAAATACAACAAGCACACATGTTTACTCAACCAGGATTGAGGAATAAATTACCTAATTGCTGACCTTACTGCAAACAGAATTGTAAGACTTTGTGTTTCTGTGACAAAGTTATCTATGCCTACTACAGGGACATATCCAACTTGATTTTTATTAAAGTGACATTACATGAAACATCGTTTTTAGATGACTAGAATAACTTCTAGATACTTTTCTGTGTTTGTTAAGCAGAAGAGGCAAGTTTCAGCTTGAAAATCACGTTGGCTAAAGTGATTCTGAATTTCAATCACACCGTATACAATTCTGGGCTTCGGATTTGGTGAGTCTGGGTACCCAGAGTTGAATGTCAGTTTTTAAGGTTAGGGATGGCTTGCTTTATTTTGGGATGCTGCTAGTTTTCCTCTTGAAGCATTTTCTCAATTTCTTTATCCCAGTTTTCATCTCGTTTCTCAGACTCTGTCACTACTTCATATTCCTGGAGCTCCTGCTGTAGCTCTTTTTCCCAGTCTGCAGCATCATCTTCCAGCACAGCTGTCTCCTCTTCCTTCTTATCAAGCCCGAGCTGCTCCATTTCTTTCCTCAGATCCTCCTGGTTGAAGGTGCAGCCGTCGAAGGCATCACTGACAAACTCTGACACCCCCGGGCTGGTGGAAATCTCTTCCTCCTCCTCTTGAGTTTTAAGCTGAGATTTGATTACGACAGGTGGTGTTTTGGGTCATACTGCTTCTGTCAGCGGCAGATCGCTTTCCCGGCCTGGAGTCCGCTCCTCCTTGGCGGCGGCCTGCTGCTGGGCGGCCAGGGCTGTCAGCTGTGCGGACTGCTTGATGAGGGAGACCCTGTAGAAGTAGTTCCTCCAGAACACCTCTTCCTTCACGAGTTTGGGCACCAGGGCGAATCTCATCCTGCTCAGCAACTCGTCTTCTTGGAGCATGACCAGGGCCACCGGGTACATGTGATCAAAGTCAAAAGTGAACTGCACGCCAGCTGGGGGGTCCCGGAGGAAATTCCTCTTGTCAGCTGATAAGGCCAAGATTTGCTGTTGGATCGTTTCCTCATCATTACTGTCAACCTACGGAGGGACGGCTGCTTCTGACTTCTTTGTATGCTGTGCCTGAACAAATTTTTCCTGCTCCTTTTGGAAAGACCCTAAAATTGGCTTATCAATGATGCCATCGATTTTCCCTTCCTCTACAGACTTCTTGATGGTTTGGGCGGTTTTGGTCACTGATTCGGTGATCCTCTTTGTAGCTACGGTTGCAAAGTTAAACAGATAGTCACTGGGGCCTTTGTCCTCGTCGAGGGGCTCCTGGTCCCCCACTTTCTGCGGCTCCTCCGCCGCCGGCTCGGCCACCACCTTGGCGTGCTGCTCGGCTGGAGCGACTCCCCCGGGGTGCCTGTCCTCGTCCGCCGCCGGCGGCTCCAGGCCAAACCAGCTGCTCAGGCCGCGGAACATCCCGCCGTCGCGGTCCCGGTCCCCGGAAAGCCCCCCGGGTGCTGTCAGCGCCCGACTCGCCTCAGCCCGTCGTCTGATCTCTTATTTCTTTTCTGTCTTTTTAATGACCCTCTATTTTCTTAATGTCTCGTTTTTTATATTGTCCAACCACTCATCATTTCTTTCATCATTATTTAATGATGTATCATTAAATAATTTCTGTGGACTTGTTAGTTTTCTTTAGTTTCAACTGTTTTGCTGTAGATATCGAGCTTCTCCATTGTCTCTTTGCAAAGATGTAGGCAATTTGATTTCTTTGCATTGTATCTGGAGAAGTCCACTGTATAATCACTTTGGGGTTATTAAAAAAAGATTTTTGTCATGATGATGTTGGACTTACAAACTTCTATTATGCGATCTCCCGCTTCATTTCTATCATGGAGGTCATATTTTCCAAGTATTGCCCCTTCCTCTTTGTTTCTGATTGGTACATAAATTTGAGTAATTGTATTAATATTTCCTTGTCTGTGTATAGATATTTTGCTATGAAAGGTAGGATTGTGCTTTAAAATAAATCTTGAAATATAAATGTGATTCTATTCCTTTTGAAAGCATTATTCCCAGCATATTAAACCATATAATTTTCTGATTCAAAATGTTTGATCCCTGTTCACTACAGTTCACTGACCCTTATGGTACTGATATTTCTTCACTTTATTTCTTTTTGATGACTTCAGATTTTCTTTTGTTCACACTTTGTACTTTCCAAATTTGTTATTATAGACATTTTTAGCGACTTCTTTTCAGATTGAGTCATGCCCTAGCAGCAAATAAATGTCTTGACGATTCTGCTCCTGAATGCTTTCCTCTACGCACGTTGCTAGAGTCAATTCTAATATGAGAAAGAAGCTCTATCTCAGGTACATTTTTGCTGACTTCTATCTCAAAGCGCTCATCTCCTGCCCTATCACAAGCAATATTCTGCCTCGATTCAGGAGCGTTTTCAGTGTTAGACAATACTTTACTGCTATCTCTGATGTTTTCAGTGGCGGGTTATTCTGTCATGGACAGCTTATTCTACTCTTATTCTGAACATTCTGCTGTAATTATTTCACTTTGAGAAACCCAGTTGGTATTTGGACATACCATGGAATCATTTCCAGCAACACACAAGTCACCGCAGGAGGTTAAACTGACCAAAAAATTGTGAAGATTCCAATAGGTGGTGAAGCAATTTAGTAACAGTCTTTATGAATGTTATATTTTTATTCTTTTTGTCTTTTGAGTTAACATCCATCAAACAGTAATCTTGGTTTAATATTATGATTAACTTTTATTTCCGTAAAATGAATATATGAAATTTGTAGTACTTGTAAGAATATCAAATATTTCAAGAACTATCGGAAACACTTGCCTTAATAGAAACACAAATATAAAATCCCTAAGAAGTGAGAATGGACATATCATCATGAAGAATGGTTTTGCTGTCATTGTCGTTGTTACGTGCCATTAAGTGCATTCAGACCTATAGTATCTCAGAAGGATGCACCTCGTGGTCCTGTCATATCCTCAAAATAGTTCTTAGTTTGAGCTCCTCATAGCAGCCACTGTTCCAATTCATTGTGTCAAGAGTATTCCTTTTCTTCTGTCACCCTTCAACTTTACCAAACATTATGTCCTTCTCCAGAGATAGGTCTTTCATGACAACATGTACAAACTGTTTGAGACAAAGTCTCACCATCCTGGAAGAAGTGTCTAAGTTATGTTTATTATAGCTGTATTTTTGTTTTATCACTCCTTCAATTATTATGTAGTGCCATTTTTGACTTCATGATAGATTTTGCCTTGAAGATTATTTATCAGAGATTATTATTACTATTATATTGTTAGTTTTAGTATGTTGATTTCTCAATAGTGTGTGTGTGTGTGTATTCTACTTGGGTTTGTCTGCTATTGTTTATTCTTTGCCCAAAGTGTTCCCTTTAGAATTTTTCATAATATTCTGCTCTGAATCCTGCATCTAGCTTGCCTCTGTTAACCTCTGGTACTTGGAATTTGATTTACCTAAGGTGATTATGCTAGCTCTGCAGCCTTGTGAATTAAGAGGATTTTCTAGATGAACATCTGAAATTTATATTTGGGACTTGTAAATACTCAAATCTATGTGAGTAATTCCGTTAATGGTTTGTACATTTTTGTGGAACTTGTAGTCAACAGAATAATTCTAGGATGTGCAAGAACATACCAACAGGAGGAATAATAGAGTGACATACGATTGTGGAAAAATCAGACATCTTTTAATCTACACCTCATTTGGATTACTCTTCCATTATTATTTTTCTAAAGTGTTTCTGCATAGAAAAATTGAAGTAGAATTGAATATAGAGATAAGAGTTAAAGAGATCACTTCTCCCTGAACCTTTGTGGCACAGTGGTTGTGTGTGGGACTGTGGCTCACAGGGTTGAAGGTTCAAATCCAGCAGCAACTCTCTAGGAACAAGGCTGGGCTTCCTACTCCCACCATAGGGCAGTGATGTGAAGGAAAAAAAAAGAGATCACTTATCTGTCTTCATATCCTATTCTCTTTTTAAAAAGTGTGAATTAATAGAAAAATATATGTTTGGTATTCAAACTAAACTTAATTATTTATTTTGTATTAATTTAAAATATAATAAATATTGCTCTATTTTTCCTTGATCTCATTATAAAAAGCTATACAAAGTTTGTGTGCTATAAGTTAGATACTGTATAATTATTGAATCCAAGAGAGAAGTAGAATTTTTGTGGGAAAGATGGTTTTTATCCAAATAAAGTAATGAAGGATGGAGAGTGGGGTCATGTCTGACCTCTGCCTGGTGACCATCTATCTTGTGCTGGAGTGCAGCTGAATTCGCTTCCTCCCTAGTGTAGCAAAGGGCTGAGGTGACTCCCACCCCATTTTCTTGTCAAGTCTTGACTTCTATGGAGCAGCTGATGGGATTGGATCACTTTTGGAGGGTGCAACGTCGGGGGGGGGGGATTAGCCTCAAGGGTGTAGCCATAGAAAATAAGACCAAGACCAGCAGTTTTTATTCTCTATATTCTCTATTTTACTCCAAAATACATCTTACTGAGTTAATATTTAAATTAAGTTCTCATTTATTTCTGTAGAATAAAATTGTTTATTCTGGAATATGTGCACATACTAGGTGATTATCACATCTAATTTAATTTACTTAATATAATATAGGTACTATTCTTATTTTAATTTACCAAATAATAAACTTGATGGTAGAGTTGAAACAATATATCCAAATTCAGGAAGAAAACAGACACTGAAAGTCTTAATTTGAAACAAAGTGAAACAAAGTTTGACCAACCGTGAATATAAGTGCACAATATATAAGAGAGATAGCATAGTCTTACAAAAACTAGAAGTTCAATTTATAATGAGCATTTTCAAGATCTGCCTGAAAAAATTTACTTCCTTTTTACCCCATAAAACTAGTCCTTGAAATTTGTGCCTTCTTGGTAAGCATAGTTGCTTATACTTGTGTTGTTTTACATCAGTAATAGTCATATAAAAGCCTAGTCTTAAGGAAGGCAACCTTTTCATTTTACTGATATTCACTTTCATTCTAGACGCTTGTCTGTCCTAGTGTCTGTTTTTAACTTAACTTCATAAATTGTGCCTTTGACTGTATGTCTTATCATTCTATTTTGCTATTAATGTCTATCTACTTTTTTTCTTTTTTCTGTATTACCAGGGAATTTTATGTCTGCCCTACATGTATAAGAAAAATAAAACTGGTGTAATAAGCAGAAAATTAGAAACAAGATCTACTTATTACCTCTCATTCTACTTACCAGAAATAGTTATCATGATGCATATTGCTTAAAGTAATTGTTACTAGGCTTGTCTTGGGCAACAATCTTTGTCAATGTACTTGACAATTAAAAATTAAGTACAACTTGTATGGAAGATTCTAAGACAACTCTCATCTGTTTCAAAGGGCTATCTATAGTGAATCTAGTGCTAGATTCTTTCAAATCATATGAACTTGTAAAACAAAAAAAAATAGCAAACAAAACAGAAATATCTATTGGTTTACATGACAAACTGATAGAGGAAGACTTGTTGGGTGATAGAAAGGATTTCATCTAATATACAGAGTTTGGAAGAATAGTGTTGTGTCAGAGAGGGTTCTCTAGAGAAATAAAACCAGGACACTAGTAATTCTCTTTATATATTTATATCGAGAGAAGGGTATATGAGATAAGAAATAGAGTTAACTAATCTATAAAGCAGTACAAATGACTCAGTGCAAGTCACTTGCATGAGACAGCTAGAAGACTGGCAGTCCTTCAAGTCCTTCAAGTGTTGAGGGCTGCTGTACAGCAATTCAGGCTATCTGGTTACAGGCAGCAAACAGCAAAGCAGGTCGCCAATAGTCAGCCAGATGACAGAGTCCAACAGTCCCCAGCTCAAGAGATGTATGTCCCAGGAGCATGGCGAAGCAGGGCTTAATGGAACCTCAACTCACAGCTCCACAGTCCACGATTAGGTGTCCCTCGGGTAGTGGTGCTTGGAAGTGGAGGCACAGGACAAACAAAGCAGCTAGCTGGTCCGAAGATGCAAAAGCAAGAGAGAGGGTGGGACTCGCTAAACCCTTCCAATCTCTGCCCTACAATTCATCCTGTGTGTTCATTGGCTGTGCTGTCACAACAGACCTACCAATTTTCTGTGACCATATTGGCATAACAAATCTACAAGTGTTTTGTTATTTTCTAAAAAGCACTCCAATAAAAATTTATTTTAATCCAATAAAAATTTATTTAAGGCAAGAGAATCTAGGAAGAAAAAATATTAGAGAACAAATTAAGACAAGTTGACTAAACCCAACAAAAGATTATTAATACTGGTTCTTGTCTTCATTCAAACCTATAATCCCAAATTTATAATATAAGTATTAGTTATACTCTCATCTTGAATTTTCTGATACAAAATTGCCAAGAGAAATACATATTGTGGAAAGAACAAAAAAAAGTAACTAGATGAGTAGCTCATACATGTTCAATCTACAAAAATCAGTCTGTTTCTCTTCCATTAATCTTATCAGAACAGTTTTCTTGCCTTTTTGTAGCAAAAAAGTAGATATTTGAAGGTAATCAGAGTAGAGTTAACACCAGTACATCTCCATATTTCACAAAGTAATAAAATATTCTGTATGCTGATGACTCATTCATTATTCCTTTGTTCCTTTTTGTAGTAGGCTTACTTCATTATTTATTTTTTTCTCTTCTGATTCCCACATGGCTAAGATGTGAAAAGCAAAGCAAAAGGAAAAAAAAGTTAGTAGTCTAAAACCTTAATAATTCTAATTTAGCCTGTTTGGCTAATCTAATTTCATATTTAATATTTTCTCTAGATAAATCGTTTGCCTATTAAGCTACTAATATTATTTTTCCTTAATTATAGGATTATAATATGTTATGTTTTTTTACTTCACATGCCCTCATTCTTGGTGCTTATTTATTTTTACAGTACAATTTCTATCCTAATCTTTACCTTTCAGGTCTTTGATAGTTCCAATTGTTATTGTTTTATGAGAACCACTTATAAAGACTGACAAAATGTGGAACAAAAATGAGGCATAGTAATCTGTCATATGAAAATAATCTAATAGCTTAACAAGATTACTTAAATGCATTTAAAAGTTCTACATATTATAGAGAAATTTGAATTTAATTTATAGTTTTAATAATGTTACTGTAAATGGGAAATTTATGAACTGTCTGATCACATGGTAAACTGTAAAGCAAAGTCATTTAATAATTGAAAAAAATTATTGCAAAGAATGGTGCATATGAATCACTTTATTACAATGAGTCTTGGAAGATTGCCTATAGTTAAAGGCACATTAAAATTTATTTTTACATTATAAATTGCAGTTATATTAATATACAGATTCTTTAACCATTTAGCAGTCACTAAATTAGAATAAATACATAATTTTCTGGGAACTAATATTAGACTGTCCATTAATCACATTAAAATTTTATTGGATTAGATGGAATAATGCCAATTTTTTCACTCCTTTATATATATATATATATAATTTAAGTTTTGTATTCAAAATAGACACTCAATCTGCTAATTGTTTTATTTTACACCCACCCCATCTACCAAACATCATACTAATTATAAACTTTGATTGATTGAGTGGTAAAAAATAGCCTTGTCCTTGGAGTCTTGAGGATGAAAACATCTGTAAGTGATGACAATATAACATGAGGGGATAACATCCTGACCCCCAGCCTGTCGTGAGGTTTGGGGGCTCGGCTGAAGGAAAATCTTTCTGGGACATGGGGGTACAATGAATGGCGTGACCCTTGGCCTGGGCATGCCTGAACAGTAGCATATGCTGGGCCACTCTAGGGTTTCCCATATGGAATTCAATAAATTTCTTCACTTTTGCTTAAAACATACAAAACCACAAGGAGATAAATACTGCAATACCAACTAGTATAAGAAAGTATTGGTTATTCTGGTAAAACACAGAGGAAGGAAGGAAGACAAATTTATTTCCATTTGACATAATATCCAAATTTTTCCCAGGAATCAAAGAAATTACAGTCTCTCCCCCAAAACACAACTTAGAGAATATCAAAGGAGTCTGTAGAAGATAAAATTTGCTCAATATAAGTAGCACAAGCTGAATTGGAGTATTTTAAGTTTTCAATGTCATTTATTACAACATGGTGTTATAGTTCATGGAATTCAATCACATGCATAGAGCTGGGTCCAAGAAAGGAGTCTGAGTCAAGGACTCGTGCCAACAGGTTTCTAGTGAACATTTGAATTCTCTCTCTTTCTCTCTCTCTCTGAATGACCATTATATTCCTTCTCTTTTTGAAAACTAGCCTTCTCCATTTTATCTCTTTTATCAAAGCTAGACCTTATTTTTTGTAATCTAATGTTAGGATTTCAACTGATCATTTTCTGTGTCTCTTGTTCAACATATTCAGAAAGGTACTTATTCACAAAGAAGTAGTAATATTTGATTAATGATTCTTGTAATGGTTATGATTAGAATGGTTGAGATTCTTAAAATGGTTATCAGTAAAGAGCTATTTTCATTATTTGAAATAAGGATTTTTAAGCATTCATAACTATCAATTCTGAGTTCCCGGTGATCGTAAATTTACTCTCTCCTGATAAAATGTGAAAAGATAAAACAGACACAACAAAACTCAAGCTAGCAATAAATTTCAGTGAAAATCCACTCTTGTAAAGGCAAGAGAAAACCTAGTGAGATTACTGGAAAAAGTTATACAAGGTATAAAACAGAGGTAAAAATAGAGGAAGAGATAGAGATTGAGATAGAGACTAGGGCTTATAATTGAAAATCATTTTAAATTTGATTGGTTTTCTGTTACTATACATTTCATTCTCTTCTTTCATAGTTATTTCTGAAAAACTCATACTCATCATGATCATTATGAGTTAGAATTAATACAATACTAATGTACTTTTTTTGTTTTATTTTTCCTGAATAAAGCATAAGAATGTTTTGGTTAAGACGGTGAGGTATATAGAAAGATTAACTATGTCCTATTTTGGGATATGCAATTAGAATGTTTTTGAGATTGATAAAACTTTAATAATTTCTTTTTCATGGGTAAATTGAGATAACATGAGTAAATACATGAAAACCAATGTCTCAAGCAGCCAGCTGCTGTTTCGTTATGACATACAGCTACATTCTGTAGAGCAGAATGAAACATAGTCCAGTGTGTTCCATGCTCATGATTGTCTCTATGCATCAGTCCTTTGTTGCAGCCACTATAACAATCCATCTCATTAAAGGACCACTTCTTTTCTGCGATTCCTCTAATTTACCATACATGTTGTTCTTCAGGAACTTTCCCTCCTGATAACATGACCAATTTACATGACATAAAGTCCCATCATGCTTGCTTTGATGAGGAATTTTCACTGTACTTTTCTCAAGGCATTTTTGTTTGTTTGTAGGGTTTTTTTTTTTGGTAGAAAATGGTAATTTCAATACTCCTTGTCAACATCAGAGTTTAAATGCCATAAGTTTTCTTTTTACAATGTTCAACTTTCACATGCATGTGAGGCAATAGAAAATAATATTGCTTAGGTCAGGTGTACCTTGTTCCTCAAACTAAGAGCCTTATTTTCAAGACTCGAAAGAGTGCTTGTACAATAAATTTACATAATGTAATGCATCCCTTAATCTCTTAACTTCCATGAGCATTGATCATGGAAATGTGCAAGATGAAATCCTTGGCAACTTTATTATTTTTCCTTTTATCATGATGCAATATACTGAACCAGTTTTGAGGATTGGGGCTTTGTTTACACTGAGTAATAATCCATACCTCATAGAGTCCCTAATAAACTAAAGTTAGTAATGAAGCCACTCACCTGAGCAGCAGTCATATAGAAAGATATTACAAATAAATCACTGATGCGGATTAGAAACAGACCATTGAGGCAAACTAGCCACAGTAATTACATTTTGTGGACCTCCAGGTGACCTGAACAACCCCCTCCCATCAATTTTTGCTGTATATTATAGTGATCATCATTTATTTGAACACACAACACCACCCATCTTCAGTCTTCTGAAAAGAGTACTTTTAGTCTTATAAAAAAAAGTCTGGATTAAAGAAATGTATCTCTCTTCATACTAAGTGGCATCTTTTCCTAATGAAGAACTAACACATAAGCTAATTCCTAAAGATAAAATGTTGACATTTTAATTCTATCTTGCATATTTATTCAAATATAAAGAACATGTTTGTGCTATATCTAGTGCAATTTGGTAAGAACATTCTTGAATCTAAGCATTTGTGATGTTAAAATCTTGTCATCTATGAGACAGTGAAAGAGATACTTGACATCTGTATTATTAAATTTGAGGGTATATTTTATCATATCCAAGTCCTGTGTGTGAAATGCGACAAATCATCTGGAGACTATAGCAGAAGCTAATGTATAGATAAAGAAGTTACTAGGTTCTTGTTAGAGTAATAGCATTTGGGAAATGACATCATACTTGTTAAAGTAGAAGGTCGAGAAATAGATAAGGAATCTCAATAATATAAAATGACACCATGTCTGCTGTAAGAGTGGTCTCACACAGAACAATTGTGAAGATGGCACTGGACTGTGCAATGGTCTATTCTGTGGTAAATATGGCAGTTATAAATCAGAACAGGCTTGTGGACATCTAACAACAACCCAAACAACAACAAGAAATAGATGAAGTGATCAAGTTGGGGCATATTTTAGGGTTTTATCTATCAGAATTTACAGGTGAAATAAATTCCTACAGGAAGGAATGGAGAATGAGTCAAGTTTAATTTCAGTTAGAATCCACTCAACAACAGCCAACAGGAGCCAAGGAGACAGTAGTACTAATTGCAGCAAAGGAACAATGGTCTACAAATAAGAACAAAGAGAAAAACAAAAATCAAGGATTCCATGGAGAAGGTTACATTTGGATGACAGATACCAAATAAACATTTAGAAAAGTTATGTAGGCCAAAAAGCAGATGGAGTATTTGGACTCTGAGGGGCATAGAGATTCTCCTTACATTTAATAGGAAAAGAGTTTGACAGCATAAATAAAGACACAGATTCACTGAGAGTTTTAAACTATGAGACAGTTCCCTCAGTGAACATTTTTATTTTGTCAAACAAGCTAAGATAAGACTGAGAGAGGAGGCGTAAAGCAGATGGGTATTGAGGAAAAAGCTAAAGGTATAAAAGAGTCTGTAGCTTGGAATTTATTATACTTCAGAAATACATTAGATTTCTAGGCAGAAGCAAGTTTCTATTTGAGATCTGCAATCATGAATTTCAAGTAAAAGTAATAGAAGGAGACAAGCTCAGACTGTCTTGGGTTTGAATGTGCTGTCAGCAACTCTCACTATTGTTATTTTATGCAGCCACAGGTAAGATTAAGGCTGAGTAGTCTTTTGCATATGGGATAATCATCACAAATCCAGTGAATTCATTCATAGGGTAAGGGAGAAAATTCCCACACTAAATATTTTATATTCAGGTGAGAAAATTCTGATGGCAGAAGATATTTTCTATAACATTTCTTAGTCATCAGAAATCTTAGAGATAAAGTTGATTTGCAAAGACTGTAAAAGAATAATCTCATACATAAATTCATCTTAGAAATATTAAGTAGGTTTTAGTTCATTCAATTTATATATGAAAATATATTACAACTGTATTAAAGGATAAACTTTAAAAGAGATATAACTGTTATCATAATTCTTTTAGTGCTCATGTGAAATGATTCTTCTTAGCTAGCTAATTAATGTGAAGATTAGAATATGTTTACATTTAAGTAGTATTATAAATAAAGAGACTAACTGGATATCATAATCATTTTTTTAAATGAAATGATGTTCATATAGTTCATATAATCAATCACTTCCATAATAATCATCATAAGTCTGGCTTTCTTGCTAAGCCTGATAAATACACTGATGGTAGCTTTTCTGTTTCATATTTAATTGGGTACCTTAACTTGAGGAGTGAAATAATTATTGTTGGCAAGTTTGCTTGTTGATTTCAATTCAGAACAATCACATAATTACAGCATTTCTATGCTTCATAGGGTTTTCAAAACTGTGAAATGTGTAGAACAAAGCACCAAGCCTGTGATCCAAGGTTCTTCTCAGTGGACTTAAACTTTTCAGATAATAGTTGAGCTCCTAACTATTTGTGTCATACAAGAACACAAAAACCCATTTAAGACTTGGACAAATATGGAAGCATACAAAGGAAAACTTTTTTGTTTAAATAATAAGAGTTACTTTAAGGGGAAACAATTATATTGCTCATCATGAGATCAATGCATTTACAATATGATAATGATATTAAAGGATATGCAAAGGACAAACAAAGATTTGTACCCCCAAGCCTCCACCCCCAAAACAACAAAACATGACTCCAAAAAGCTACAAGGGATCTTAATAAATGGAGGAATAGTCCTTGCTCATTGAAGATATTATTTTTGTTAGATTCTATCCAATCAGTTACAGCATGTAGTGACCCTATGTACAACAGAAAGAAATATTGCCTGGTTCTGAGCCATCCTTACAAGTGTTCCTCTCTATAAACCCATTGCTGCTGTCACTGGGTCAATTCATCTCATTAAGGGTCTTTCTCTCTTTCAATTCTCACCTACTTTATCAAGCATGTCTCTCCTTACAATAAGTCTAAAGTACACGATATCAACTCTTGCCACCCTTGCCTCACAGGAGCACCCTGACAATATAGATGTGTTTGTCCTTTTAGAAGTCTGTGGTACTTTCAATATTCTTCACCAGCACTACAATTCAAATGTATCAACTTTTCTTTGAGCTTCCTTATTCAGTGTTCAACTTTCATATGCATATAAGATAACTGAGAACCCTGTTGTATGGATCAGATACACCTAAGTCCACAAGGTAATATCTTTGCTTTTCAACACCTTAGAGAGGTCGTTGGCATCATATTTACTTAATGCAATGTGTCTTTTTATCTCATGACTGCTGCTTCAATGAGCAATGACTGTTGTTTTAATGCTGCAATCAATGAACTTTGATTGTGGATCAAAGTAAGACAGTAAGCTTCAAACTCCTGTCCATTTATCATGATATTGCCTATTGATCCACTTATGAGGATTTTCATCTTCTTGACAATTATTTTTACCCCATATTGAAGGCTTCCCTCTTCATTCTTCATCCTCAAGTCCTCCTTACATTCATCAAGCAGGGTTGTGTCATCTGTGTATCACAGGTGGTTGATAAGTTTTCCACCAACCTTGAGACCATATTCTTCTTCATGTAATCCTGCTTCTCCTCTGCATATAGAATAAATTAAATAAGCATATTATTAAATGATGCAACACTGTTGCAAACCTTAATTAATTTTAAATTCTATAGTGGTCCCTTGTCTGTTTCCACTATTGATCCATATATAATTTCTCCATTAGCACAATGAAGTATTCTCGAGTTCCACTCTTTTCAAAGCTATCTATAATTTATGTTGAATTACATAGTTGGATGTCTTGACATACTCAATAAAACACAAATGTACATATTTCTGGTACAGCCAAGATCCAACTGCTAACAAAAAGGGCATCACTTGTTCCAGGTCTTCTGAATCAATCCTGAACCTCTGGCAGTGTGATATCAGTGGTATTGTCCTATAATTTATGCTTTCTTGAGAGTCACCATTCTTTGAAATAGATATAAATATTAATCTCATTTAGTCAGTTGATCAAATAGCTGTCTTACAAATTTTCTAGCAAATATGAGGAAGTTCTTCCATTGTTTCTTCAGCCTGCTGAAGAATTTCAATTGTTATTGCATCAATTCCCGGAGCCCTGCTTTTAGAAAATTTTTCAGTGCACTTTGAACTCCTTTTTTTGGTTCCATTAGTTCTTTATTATGTGCTACCTCCTGAAATGATGGCACATTGAATAGTTATTTGAATACAGTGACTATTTTTCTATCTTCCCTTGAGGCCTCCTGGATCATTTATTGTTTTACCCATAGAATCTTTCAATACTTCAGATATGAGGGCAATCTGGTTGCGACATCTGTCACCCCATTGATTGCCACAGTTGATTGGGCTGATTTGGCTGACTAGGCGGGTGTCCCCTTCCTCCCTCACTACTCCATGTGCGTCCCTCCCGAAACTGCATGCTCGGTTGAAGAGGACGACCTTCCCGGATAGAAGGAGGACCATCCTTCAGTCAAGGGTAAACAGGTAGCTGCGCTCCCCTGCTAGAACCTCCAAACAAGTCTCAATATTTCAACTCCAGTCATTAATATTTTATTCTTAATTCTTTCAGTTTAAGCTATGCCAAATGTGCTATTTCCCTTTGGCTTTCCAATTTTAGGTCTTCATGTCTTACTTTCTTTCTGAAGGAAGTAATGCCTTTTGATATTTTTTATTCAGATCATTGACTTTATCAGATCTTCTATTTGCTTTAGCTAATCTTTAATTAATAGAAACTTCAAAGTCTTTTCTGACATCTTCTTTAATCATTTCTCTCTTTACTGTCTTCTTTATAACTTTGTGCTTTTTTTCCTGAATGATATTTTTGATTTCTTCCCACAGCTCATCGGGTCTTCTGCCATTAGCGGTCAATGCATCAAAGTTGTTTTTGAGGCATTTTGGAAATGGGATATCCTTAAGGTTGTATTTTGGATCTCAAAAACTTCTTTTAATTTTCTTCTGCTTCAAACTGAACTTACATATGAGAAACTTGGTATGTTCCATCATATCCTCTGTCCTGGCCTTAACTGCTGATATTGAGCTTCTCTATTGTCCCCTCTGACTGATATAGTACATTTTATTTCTGTGTTTGTCATACAGGTGAGTACATGTGTGTATTTGTGATTCATGTTGTTAAAAATGTTGTGATAATATCATTGGTCTTTCAGAATTCTATCTTTGCAATCTCAAAGCTTCAATCCTATCACCAAGACTACATTCTCCAATTACTGTCCCTTCATTTTTTCTTCCTACTTTCTTTCACACCCACTCTCCAATAACTATCACTGCATCATGATTGCACATTTTATCAACTTCAGACTGAGGATCTAGCTTTCATGGCTGGTGCATTGTACTTCAGGATAGATCTTGAAATGTCCTTTTGTACGATGAATGTCATGTTATTCCTCATGATTATGTTATTCCTGGCATATTAAACCATAGGATTTTCTGATTCAAAGTGGTCAATACTAGTCTATTCCAACTCACTGATGCCTAAGATGTTGATTTTCAAGTGTTCACATTATTTTTGATGACTTCTAATTTTCCAAGATTCATACTTCACAAATCCTGTTCTGTTTATTAGTAAATTTTGTAGCTGTTTCTTCTTACCTTGAGAAATGAAAATTATATATATATGGGCTGACTTTTCAGATCAAAATGCATGCATTGTTGATTTGTAAACCATGTTGGAGGAGGATAATTGGCCTGAACCGGGGTCAATTTCTCAAGCAGTGGGGAAAGGGAGGAGACCTTTCAGTTGTGGCCAAATAACATTGTGCTCAGATCATTTCAAATCACCAGACACTCATCCAAGAGGGAAAAGCAAGCAGAAATTCAATTCAAGTCAAGGGAAAGGAAGCATGTATCTAAGAAAAGTTGATTAAACTGCTTTATTAGGGTAAACTTGGTGAGCAACATCTCATCAAGAAACAAACTAACAATTCCTATATTAAATCCAAAAAAAGGAATATATCCAGGACTATGTTTTCAATTAGGCACTTTTGACCTAGTTGCTGTCTATCCTTGGTGACATAGACCTTGTGCTATAAACTACTGTGATCTTAGACCCTGTCCTTTTAAAACACACAGCATCCTTCAAAGACCACAGGATGACTCAATGTAGAAATCCCCCTAGGTGTACTTGGTGTTAACTCAAATTCACCTGCAACATATTTTAGGAACTGACATATTCCCTTGGACTTCATTCTGAACACCCTAGTGTGAGAAGAAGCCGATAACTGCTGCTCTTCATCATTGAATTGGTGGTGGTTAGACTTTGATTTGGATTTCTGGCTTTGAGGGTTTCCGGTGAAGTTACCTGGTAAAACTATATATTTACTATTTACTGTGCCCATAACTTCCTGTGGCATGTATAAGTCCGATAGCACAGTCTTGTCTCTTGAATGAGTATTATTGAAAGAGTTTCCCTTGTCACTAAACCCATTGTTTGTACAAACCAATTCCTAAGAAGAAAAAAGAAGTAGGAAGCCTCTCACTTTCCAACCGCAGCAACTATTATACAGCCATAGTAATCAGAACTTCCCGGTGCTGGTTCCTGATGGACACAGAGGCCAAGAAAAACCTAGGAAAGAAATATTTCATCCACCCACCCAGAGACACCTGACCTTAGACAAAGAAAACAAAAACAAAACAAAAACACTAACTGGAATACACATGGCCTCTTCAACAAATTGTACTGCTGGAATTGGATTTCCATTTGTAGGAGAACTATGCAGGATGCATAACTAACCCTATGTACATAAACAAACTCTAGATGGATCAAATACATGAATGTAAATTCCAGAGCTATAAAGATCACCAACATGATCACTGAAGACAAATGTGTGCATTAGAAAATGTAGTGAAGAAAGCTGATGTTGCCCACTATCAAAAGATACATACCTAGGGTTTTAAGTGCTTGAGTAAACAAGTCGCCATCCAGTTCAGAAGCAACAAAACCCACATAGAAGAAGCACAGACCAGCCTATGTGACCATGAGGTGTCCAAGGAATCTGGTATCAGGCATCAAAGAACTAAAAATTTTATCATTATAAATGAGGGGGAGTACAGATTGGGGACCCAAAGTACATCAATAGGTGAAGTGACATCCTCTTACAGAGGGGTTGCTGGGAGGAGATGAGCCAGTTAAGGTACAGCATATTAGCAATGAAATATGCAACTTTCCTCTAGTTTTCAAATGCTTCTCCCCACCCACTATCATGATCCCAATTCTACCAGACAATTCCAGCTAGAACAGGGACTGTACACTTGAGTCAGAAAAATGGGGAATTTAGGACAGATGATCTCTCAGGACTAGTGGTGGGAGTGATGATACTAAAAGGGTGGAAGGAGGGTGGAATAGAAAGGGGGAACCAATTTCAGGGATCTACATATAATCTCCTCTCTGGGGCATGGACAACAGTGAAGTGAGTGAAGGGTCACATTGGACAGTGTACAATATGAAAAAGTAATAACAATTTGTAAATTATTAAAGGCTCATGGGGGAAGCAAGAGAAATATGCGGAACTGACAATGGGGGTCTAATTGGAGGGAGGATGTTTTGATAGTGATGATGGTAACAAGTGTGCAAATGTGGCCTGCACACAATTGATGTATGTATGGGTCTTGATGGGAGTTGGATGAGCACCCAATAAAAATTACACAATACTCAAGGGAATAAGCTCTAAAATCTATTGAAAGCAATAACACCTCAATAAGAGAAAGATGAGCAACCCAATTAAAAAGTAGACATCAGGCAGTTCACCAAAGATGACCTTCAAATTGTCAACCTAAAAAAGAAGAAGAAATATTCATGGTCAGTAGCCATGCAGGATATACAAATCAAAATAGTCATAAGATACCATGTCACATGGAAAATACCAGCTAAATTTTGAAACCTCAGAAAATAATAAATGCTGGAGGAGGTATGGAGAAAATGAACCCTTATAAACTGCTGGTCAACCACTATGGCGTTACCTCAAGCAAGTGGAAACTGAAATTCCATATAGTCCAAAAATTCCTCAGGTGGGTATAAATTCTAATGAAATACAATCTAGATTCGGCGGGAAGATGGCGGCCAGATTGGAAGCTCACGCCCGGAGCTCCTGGAGATCGGTGAGTGGGGGTGACACGGGGAAGGGTGGGGCTCTCAAATTGGGTTTTGTGACTCCAGGAATGCTGAGAGCCCTGCTCTGAACCAGAAACAGTCTCGATCCACAAGCCAGTGCTCTCCACTGATGTTGCTGGCAGAGGCACTGCAGCTTCTTGTGTGTCGGAGGAATCCAGGGCACCCACTCCCCAACCGTGAGCCAAGGGGTCTGGATTGCATCAGCGTCCATGTGCAAATCGCTAACCAGCCCTTCCCACCCCAGGGTTCCAAGGAGACCTTCACCTCCCGCTCCCACCCCCAAAGACTCCTGTGTCCCCAGCAAAACAGTTGACCAGCAGTTCCACCACCCAGGATGTCCCCACCCAGACACACCATAAAGGAGTCCGAGGCATTGTGGCCTGCCATCACGTGACCAGGAACAGATCAACCTATCCCCTAAACCCACGCACCTTCACGTGGTCCACACTTTCCAGTAGGTGTGAAAGGAACGCCCACACTCCTCAAGGTTGCCAGCACTCCCTCCCAGACACTGCTGGTTCAGGGCATCCGCCACAGGGCAGAGAGGGCCGCCTTACATCGGTGCCTGGGTGAATAGCCAGCCAGTCCTTCCCGCACCAGGGTACCAGAGGAAGTGCCCCTAGCCAGGAACAGATCACCCAAACCCAAACCCACCCACCCCTAAACCCACTCCCTTGCACTCGACCAACACGTACCATCAGAAGTGCAACAGACCCAGCTGCAAACAGTTCCTGAGGTGGCCTGAGGAAGGTGTAGTACAAGATTAGCCTCCCAAACAGAGACCCCAGGGCCCCAAAACACCAAGGAAAATGTCATCTAATTCAAATAAATCAAACAAAAACCAGCTAGCTTGTTCCACACTATCAAGAAAGAAGAAACTAAATCCAATGCAAGAAGACCAGCTGTAGCTAACAGCAGTCATAGAAAATGCAGAGATCGATCAACCACAGAAAGAAATCTTCTGAATATTACTAAGCCATTTGTAGTCCTTGAGCGAAGCATTAGAGAAGAAAGAAGAATTGGTACAGGAGATAAAGGCCATGCACCAAAGGGAAATCCAAGAACTAAGGAATGCGCTAACAAAAATTAATAGTAAACTTTCAGATTTCACCCAGAGAATGAAGGCAGAGAACAGGACAAGTGACATAGAGGACTCACAAGTAGAAATTAATAAATGGGAGGAAAAAAATCTAACAAGTCTATGAGAGAAGCAGAAGAAAATATTAGCCTGACTAATGCAATAAAAAGAAACAACATTAGAATTATCAGTCTGCTGGAGGAAAAGGCATCAAGGAAACCAACATCCAGAATAGTGAGGGAATGCTTGGAGGAAAACTTACCTAGCTTAATGAATGAAAACCAGATAACAATACAGGAGCCCGAAAGTATGCCAGTTAGACTGAAACTCAAGAAGAAAACACCAAGACATCTGGTTCTTAAACTATCCAATTTTGAGTAAAAAGAGAAATTATGAGAGCATCTAAGGAAAAATGTGCAATCACATAAAAAGGCAAACAGATAAGAATATGCTCAGAACTCTTAATGGAAGCTATGAATAAGACGAGAGAGTGGAGCAGCATATTCTGAAAATTACATGAACACCATGCAAACTCAAGAATCTTCTATCCAGCCAAATTATCTATCAAAATTGATGGAGAAGTGATAGTGCTTCCAGATAGGGAAAATCTCAGAGAATATGCCAAAAGACAGCCCTACAAAAGATCCTCAACGCCCCATTGGGGGCAGAAGAACAATAATCACCAAACACACACACAAGAGACTGACACACAGAATGACTCTACCCAGAGACCATCAAAGAGATAACAACCCCCAAGATAACTCTGGTTCAGAGATGGAAGAAAGGCAAGGTTGAACTACAAACAGATATGGACACAACCCATGGAGATAGAAAGACACCTAACACAAGTGCGATAAAATGACAACACAGAAGTTGGTCCCCCCTCTCCACCCCACTTTCCCTCCACCCATCCTGCAACTTCATTCCCACTACTGGTCCCACGAGATTCATCCATCCTGAGTTCCCCACATTTCCATTTCTCGTCTTCACAGTAGTGTAGAACTGGGTCCATGACCGTTGGAGGGAGAAAGCCTTCAGGAATTAGAGGAAAGTTATAAGCTTCATTGCCACCTCATTAAGCCTCACTAGTCTGTCTCCTCCCCAAGACTGCCTTGTGCGAGAATGTCCAATTACCCACAGGTGGGCCTTGGGTCCCCACTCTGCTCTCTCCCCATTCATAGTGACGAGGGACAGACACTGGGGGAGAGGGCAAGGGGAGACATAGAGCAGTATAAGTTATGACAAAACAATAATTTGTGGAGTATTGAGAGTTGGTGCAGAGTGGGGAGCAAGGGTGGAGGGGAAGGATGGGAGACTGAGATCAGAGGCTAAGATGAAAAGGTGGAAGTTCAGAGAGCAATGACAGCTGCAGGCATGTGAAGGAGCACAATATATGCATTTAGGTATTATGAGAAATGATGTAGGAGCCCCCAATAAAATGATCAAACATGAAAAAAAAAGTAATTACCAAGGGCATGACAGCCGAGGCTGAGATGGGTGGACTGGAATGGAGAGTTAATAACAGTGAGTATGAAAAAGAAAAAGATGTTCTGAAATTGATTGTGGAGATGACTGTATAATGCTTCATAATATTATTGAACTATTAAATAGTATGATGTGAAAAAAATGACAACACAGAGTGCACAGATAGATGCAATAACCCTGAATATGAATGGATTTAATTCAGGTCTTAAGAGACAGAGATTAATAGTTTGGCTTAGTAAACACAACCCCCCAATCTGTTGCCTACAGCAGACCCATTTTAAGATCACAGAAAAAATATATTGAGAATCAAAGTCTGGAGAAAAATATAGCAGGCACACAGAAATTCAAAAAAGCAAAGGTAGAGATCTTAATCTCAGATAAAATCAACATCAAAGTGTAAACCATAATAAGAGATAAAGAGGGACACTATATAATTCTTAAGGGAAAGGTAGACAATGATCCACTAAACAATTTAAATATATATTCCCTGAATGAGAGACACACTGAATACATAAACCAAACACTTCTTGTGATGAAAAAAGAAATTACGGCCTCAACAATTATAGTGGGTGACTTCAATACATCACTCTCTGAGAAAGACAGATCACAGGGAAAGAAACTCAACAAGGAGGCTAAAGAGCTAAGCACTACAATTAGACAACATGATTTGATAGATATCTACAGTTTTTCATCCAAATAAAAAATAATTCACATTTTTCCCATCACCACATAGAACATATTCATAGACCACATGCTGTGGCATAAGGCAAATATACATAAATCTAAGCACATTGATATCATACAAAGCTCTCTCTCAGACCACTGTTCCATAAGGTTGGAAATCAACAAAAGGCAGATGAAGAGAACTAGAGAAAATAATTGGAGAATGAATAATTTTCTTTTGCAAAAGGGATGTGTACTGGTTCAGATCAGAGATGAAATTAAAAAAAAAATTCTAGAAACCAATGTGAATGAAAGCACGACATACAAAAGCTTATGGGACACAGCAAAGGGAGTCTTTAGAGGAAGTTTCATAGCAATACATGAATCCCTGAAAAAGGAAGAGCGTCTCATAACTGATACATTGGCACAGAATTTATGACTGGAACAGAGTCAGCAGGACAATCCCACTAATAGCAAAAGGAAAGAAATAATAAATATGAGGGCTGAGATTCAGGAGAGGGAAAATAAGAAAACAATGAAAAAAATTAATACCTCTAAAACTTGGTTCTTTGAAAGAATTAACAAAATTGGTAAATCACTGGCAGGCTTAACCAAAATAGGAGAGATAAAATTTCAATAGCAAGAAAGAATGAAAGAGAAGACATCACAACTGACTCTAATGAAATCAAGATGATAATCACATAGTACTACAAAGGCCTATACCTCAATGAATTCAACAACTTGGAAGACATGGACAAATTCTTGGAAAAGCAACCTCTTCCTAAAGTGTCCCCAATGTATGTCAAGAATCTCAACAGATCCTTAACAATAGAAGAAATTGACAAGATTATCAAGGGATTACCAACAAAAAAATCACCTGGACCAAATGGCTTTTTAGGAGAATTCTACCAAGCATTCAGGGAAGAACTAGCACCAACCCCATACAAGCCCTTCCAAAGCATAGAAAAAGATGGCAAGCTCCCAAACTTCTTCTATGAAGTTAATATAACACTGATACCAAAACCAGGCAAGGATCCCACAAGAATTGAGAACTACAGAACAATATCCCTAATGAATATTTATACATCTTCCTTCTTCAAAGAAATGGAAAAAATAATTACCAACTTCATATAGAGAGGAAAGAAGCCCAAAATTAGTAGAAAACTCCTCAAGAAAAAGGATGCCATGGGACGGCTTGTTTTACCTGACTTTCACACATACTATACAGCCACAGTGGTCAAAGCAGCATGTTATTGGCATAATGATAGATACTCAGACCAGTGGAAAAGAACTGAAAACCCAGAAATAAAAACATCAGCATACAGAGAGCTGATCTTTGATAAGGGCCCCAAAACTATCAAATGGGAAACCGATGCCTTTTTCAGCAAGTGGTTCTGGAAAAAATGAATATCTACCTATAGAAAAATGAAGCAAAACCCTTATCTCACTCCATGCACTAGAATAAACTCTAGGTTGATCATAAACCTCAAAGTAAAGCCCCAAACTATTCGGGCCATTAATGAGGGAATTGGGACCAATCTGAGAATACTGGCATAGGGATTACATAGGCTATCAGAAATAGGGAAGGACACAAACACAAATGAGGCATAAATAGACAAGTGGGATATACTGAAGATAAAACATCTGTGTACACCGAAAGAATTCATCAAGAGAGTAATAAGAGAGCAGACTGACTGGGAAAACATCTCTAGCAATGACAAATCAGAAAAAGACTTATTACTAAAATCTGCAATTCCCTGACAGCTTCCAAAAAGAGCAAAACTAACTGCCCACTGAGGAAGTGGGCAAAAGACCTGAACAGAAGTTTCACAGAGGCAGAAATCAGAATGGCCAATAAACATATGAGAAAATGTTCCTGATCGTTAGCCATAAGGGAAATGTACATCAAAACAACAATGAGATACCACCTAACACCCTCAAGGATAGCCCAACTCAAAATGTCAGAAAGCAAAAAATGTTGGAGAGGCTGTGGGGAGATAGGAACACATATACACTGCTGGTGGGTCTGCAATGGAACCACAATGAAAATCAATTTGGAGATACCTAAAACAGATGGAAATTGAGCTACCATATGACTCCAGCAATCCCCCTGCTGAGCATATACACAGAAAAGGCAAGCAACAATCTACAACCAGATATCTGTGCCCTAATGTTCATTACAGCACAATTCACAATTGCAAGGAGTTGGAAAATTCCCACCAACTGATGAATGGATTAAAAAGCTGTGGTACAGACATATAATGGAGTACTGTGCATCACTGAAAAGCACTGATGAATCCATGAGAAAACTTGAGTTTATGCTAAGTAAAGTTAGCCAAGCACAAAAGGACATGTACAATATGACTCCGCTGAGGTAAGCTTAATAATAATTTTAAAAAATGCAAAGAGACATTGGGGAAGATCTACTCTATAGAGAAAATCCTGGGAGAAGGCCCAAGTCGTATGACAGGGGCCAGATCAAATCCATGGCTATATATGGTAGCCAACTAGGGGGCAGGGGTGAAGGGGAGGCAGATGGTGATGTGTAGAAAGGGAATGGGGTACTAAACCACCCAGAGGAGCATATTGTTTATATCTCCACAAGGAAAGAGGGACCAAACTTAAACCTGGTGACCCAGGATGTGAATGAAGCATGACTGCATGGAGTGGGGACCCAGTAGAGGAGTCTGAGCATACAACCCCAACCCCAATTATCAGGGAAGCCAACTCTCCACCAGTGAAGTTTGCCTTGGAGATCAGCACTGAAGCTGAATTGTGGGGAGTCAGATATGCCCAACTAGAGCAACAGAGAAAAAAATGAAATGGGAGGAAGAGAGAATGGAGTGCATCTTGGCCTAATGAGTCTTCAGGATGATATTCCCACTCACAATAGCTGATGCACAAAGAGGATCATATGGCCAGCCCTACAGTGAAGTAATGGCTGACCTCTCTAGCCCAAGGCTATCAGGGTCAAGATAGAGAAACAGGGTGAGGATTATACCCTGTCTGACACAAACACACCATGGCAAAAACTAAGTGTGTGCAACAGAACGTGGAGTTCCAGATGAAGTGCCAAGGACATACTTTGGAGCCAGTGTGTGGCACCTCATCTGTCTCAACCAGGTTCACTCCCAGAGGTAACAACAGACCTTGAACTATTTACAGGTTTTTATAATTTTATTATGATATATATGTGTGTATATATAGTACATTGAGGGGTTTTGTTGTTGTTGTCACTGTTTTATTTGCTTCGGTTGCTTCATTTTAAGAGGCCTTTTTTTGTACATACTGTTACCTCTGCAGATCTATCTAGCCAAGACAGGCTAGAAAAATAGTCTGTAGGCGAAAACGACAGGACTAATGGTCCCAGGTAGGGGACATGGGAAGGGGGAGGAGAGGGAAAGGAGGTAATGTTGAGTGGTCCAGGGAAAAGGGAATAAAAATTGATTCAAAATCAGTGTAGAGGTAGGTGAGAGAAGTCTGATAGGGATTGATCAAGACTAATGTAACAGAGAGAAAATACTGAAACCCAAATGGAGGGCTGAACATGTTAGTGGGATAAGAGGAAAGTAAATGGAAATAGGGGAATGAACTGTGGGACAATGGGAATTTATAGAGGTTCAAATACAGGTATGTACATAGGTGCATATATTTATAAGTGATGACGGGGAAATAGATCAACATGCATACTTATAGGTTTAGTAGTAGGACAGCAGATAGGCATTGGACCTCCACTCAAGTACTTTCTCAGTTCAAGAACGTTTTGTTCTATTAAATTGGCATTCCAAGATGCTCACCTTCTCAGCATGATCACTGAAGACATAAATGTGCTTAATCAAAGGTGGTGAAAAAAATGACGGTGCCTGGCTATCAAAATATGTTGTGCCTGGGGTCTTAAAGAAAGTAAACAAGCAGCTATTTAGCTCAGAAGCAACAAAGCCCACATGGAAGAAGCACACCACCTTGTGGGATCACGAGGTTAAAGGGATTAGATATCAGGCTTCAAGAACTAAAAAGCATAACATTGCATGCTCACTTTCCTAATATGATCGCGGATGACAAATATGTGCATAAGCTAATGTGGTGAAGAAAGTGGATGGTGCCTAGCTATCAAAAGATATAGCTTCTGGGGGTCTTAAAGGCTTGAATAAACATGTGGCCATTCAGCTAAGAAGCAATAAAACCCACATGGAAGAAGCACACCAGCCTGTGTGACCACGAATTATTAAAGGGATTTGGTCAGGCATGAAAGAACTAAAATTAAATCACTATTAATGAGGGGTAGTACAGATTGGGAACCTGAAGTCCATCAACAGGTGAAGCAACATCCTCTTACAGAGAGGTTGCAGGGAAGCGATGAGCCAGTTAAGTTAGAGTGTATCAACAAAGAAATATACAACTTTCCTCTAGTTCTCAAATGCTTCCTCATATCTACTCTCATGATCCCAATTCTACCACACAAATTGAGATAGACCAGGGGATGGAGAGTGAAGTTGGAAACATGAGGAATTTAGGATAGATGATCCCTCAGGACTAGTAGTAGGAGTGGTGAAACCAGGAGGGTAGAGGGATGGTAGAAAAAAAAGGGGGAAACTGATTTCAGGGATCTAGAAGTAGTTTCCTCTCTGGGACAGGGAAGTGAGTGAAGGGACACATTGGACAGTGTACAGTATGAAAAATTAGAACAATTTGAGCACAGAATAAAAAATAAGAACAATTTGAAAATTACTAAGGGTTCATGGGGGAGGGGAAGGAAGAGAATTATAGGGAGCTTATACTGGGTGCCTAAGTGGAATTTTGAGAGTGATGATGGCAATAAAAACACAAATATAGCCTGCATACAATTGATGCATGTATGGATCATGATGGGAATTGGATGAGCCCCCAATAAAATGATTCACTAAAAAAAGGAGGGGGAAGTAGGAGCTTATACCAAGAACTCAAGTGGAAAATACTTGGAGATGAATATGGAAAAATGACAAATATGCTTGATACAAATGATGTATTGAATGTTATAAGAGTTGTAAGAGCCCCCAATAAAATAATTGGGAAAAAATGAGCCACACTATGATTAGTTATAATCAAATTTGTCTATGTTCTTTGTTACACTGTTCTTAATAGAAAGATTATGAAAATTAGTTAAACACCCATCAGTAGAGGAGTGGATACTTTGATATACAATGGCAATCTGTTTCAAAAACATATTTAATATGAGAAAACAGGTATAACTTTAAAGTTAAAGGACTAGAATACACTTGATCCATGTCATTGAATTTTCAATCTTCTCATATGCATGTGAAACCTGGATCATACATATGGAAGAAAATAGAAGAATCAATACCATTGAACTATACTGTTGGCAAAGATATTGAATTCATCATGAAATTCCAGAAGAACAAATCTATCTTAGCAAATATACAACCCTACTAGACAAAATGTAAAGAAGTTGGCAAACAAAAATACATTTCAGAAGGCAGAACAGTAAGGAGAAAAAATGTAAAAAGAAGGAAGAAGACAAAAAAAGTTCTACTATCTTGAGGAAAATGCAACTTATACTAAAAAATAAAATATATACAGTGTTAAATAGGAAATGAACGTATGCTTCAAACATCCACCCAGCCTAAATAAAAATGAAAATGAATCTTAAAGTTACATAGAAGTCACTGCTCCTCAACTTTCTACTGAAAGAAGTTGCCAAGACCTTGCTTTTTTGCCTTGGAAAGTTCAATAGTTAAATTTTAGTCTGTTTGGGGCAGCTATATAGTTCATTATTTTCCATGGCTTTGGACTCTTTATTACACATGTTGTTTTACTCATCATCATATCTTTAGGTCCCAAAAAAGTGCTTGAAAAGGTTATAGAATAAAGGCAAATAAATACATTTTAAGTAAGAAAATTATTGTAAAAAATTAATTATTACAAAAAGCAGAAGTATATAAGAATAATAGAATTTCAAATAATGACTATTATTTCAGGGAACCAAGGGAAGGCATTTCCAGATAAAGGAAAAGATGAATAAATTATCAATGAACATAGTACAGTTCTAGAAAAAAATAGGAAACAATGAGGAATGGTATGTTTCAAGGGCAAACAGTCCATCTTTTCACAAAAGAATAATGATAAATGAATAAAATTCTAATATAAACTTTATTTTGTCTTTCAGAATCTGTTTTCTTATGTGATTTAAGCACCACAGAGTTCCATTAAATGTGATACCAGAAAAAACAAACTTACAGAGAGTTCTGCCTCTACCCTTCACACTATGCATTATGATAAATATTTAAAGTGTCAGCCCAAAGTACTGAGATGACAGAAGGAGTCTTGGTCATTTATGGAAAAGTTCATTAATGGGACAAGTCTTATAGCAGAGAAGCAGTGCATTTCTTTTTTATGATATGGTTCCTTTCTAAATTTCTGCTCAATCTCTTCCTAATTTTCCTGCTATTTTCTCTACACATCCAAATTAAACATATGCCTATAAATTAAACTCAATATCACATGAGAAAAACAGCAACTTTTGAACACATATGACAAATTGTACATAAGGTTTTAGCCTGTAAATTTGATTCATTGAATGGAAACAGTCGTTAAGGAGACAAGATGACTTCAGTCAGTGCTCATTTGAATTGTCTGTGTGTTTGTATATCAGCTTTTTATTTCTTGTACTTTGTGCTACATTTAACAACCACACCTTGTTTAGTTATGTAAGCAATTCATTGGACTGGGTGCTGAGGTAGTTTATTACAAATGAAAATGTACCACTACAGAACTAATACAGAGCATGGCCAGGCATTGGCATTTAATGTACGTGAAACTTGTGGCAAGTTATTTAAACTCTCTCGGGCTCAATGCCATCATTGGTATTTTAAAAGTTTTAAAAGACTTAAATGAGTTACTTATTGTGAGGAAAAATAAATATTTATATATAATAGCCCAGATACTATTTTACACAATGGACAACCCATATTGATAAGTTCCAAGTCCTCATATTCAATCAATTTTGGTTCAAAAATATTCCAAGAAAAATCAAATAAGTAGTTTAAAGCAATCCCTTAAGGTGCTTATAAAGAGGTAATATAAAGAGCTTCCTAAATATCACTGCAATGTATTAGAAATTATAAATAATCTAGAGTTGATTTAAAATATTTGGGAGGGCATGTGCAGGCAATATTCAAATGCTACACAGCAATTTTGTGTAAGTAACTTCTGTACTCGTGGCATGGGTGTCTGCGGAGATCCTAAAATAAATCCCCCACCAATACAAAGGCATGGTTGTGTAACTTGTTTCCAAAATTACAACATAGCTTGATTGAAGTAGTTATTATCAATGTGTATCAAGCTCTAATGGACTATGAAAGAGGTTAGAACACTACTATAGAAAATATCTTCTTCGAGAGAGAAATTTTTGAGCTGATTATTGAAGGGAAAGGAGTTCTGGATATTTGTGGTTATCATTGGACTGCAATCACATGATCAGAGATTCTAAAGCCCCAGCAGCAGCTCTGCGGGAGAAAGCTTTGGTTTTCTGCTCCGATAAATGATGCAGTCTTAGGGGGGGATGCAAGGAGTGAGCAATGACTTGACGGTTGTGAGTTCAGAACTGAAGGATAAAGGAGAAGCGATCTTTGGTAAAGCAGAAGAAGGGAGAATACCAACTCCTACATCACTGAGGTGCAAGAGTATGCCATCATTTGAAAATAGGGATAATTTTACAAACAGCTGGAAGTACAATCTCCAGAAATAAATTTCCACAAGTGGCAATTGGAAAATATTTTGGGAGGCAGTTCATTCAGGCTATGTCAGTTAAGATTTTGACCCCTGTACCATAAAAATTATTAGAGCTTGACCTAAAATTTGATTTTATTGAAAAGTACTAAAATACTGAGTAGTAAAAATAAAAGGTTTTGTTTTTGTCAAGCAAAGGGTTAAAAAGCAGTTCATTATCATAATTCAGAGAAAGTTCTGCATTTTATTTGCATACTTGTACGAGATATTTGGATCTAATGGCTCTTCACATAGGTAAACTGCTGAGAGATACAGTGAAAGCTCACGTACTCCAAGTCACAATAAAGTAAAGTCATATACAGTAGTGTGAAATGGAGGTAATACTCATCAAGAAATTTTCTTTTTTAGATTTCTCACCTGCTCTTCTTTTTTACTGAACAGTTTGATTGGCACCTGATCCACAAATCACAGAACTCAATAGTTCAATCATATCAAGATGAGTTATACAATCTTTTATTTTTGGGGGGCATCACTGCCCTCTGGTGTGAGTGGGAGGCCCAGCCTTGGTCCTGGAGAGCTACTGCTAGATTTGAACTGCCAAGCCAGTGGGCCGCATTCCTGCACTCAACCACAATGCCACCAGAGCTCAGCTCGAGTTATACAATCTTTAACACAATTCTAAAACATTTTTTCCTTGTACTCATTGCTATTAATGTATTTTTTCATTTTTTACATATATATACAAAAAACATTCTTTAATTCAACAACTTCCAGAGGTATAATGCAGTACCATTCATTATACTCTTTATGTTATACAACCATTATTGACAGCCCTCTCCAAACTGTTCCACTACCATTAAAATCAAACCAATGTTCCCTAAGTAACCATAGATCAAGTTTACTTTCCTTTTTTCGTTTTAGTAGTTTTCTTGATAAAATATTCACATATCATATTCTTCAATAGTTGAATCACTTTTTTTAAATGTTGTATGTATACCATCTGTTCCAATGTTCACCAATTCTCCTCACTCTTCGCTGCCTACTAAACCATTGCATCAATTATTGTCTCTGTGCATCTACTCCTTTTGTGCATCAAAAAATGGAAAAGAGGCAGAAACATTGAAAAACAAAGCAAAAAGAAAACAATGATAATATAAAAATTAAGAGTAAAAAATAAAAGACTACTGACACTATTTAAACATCCAGAGAATACACTTATGTGGTAGAAAAAGTGAAACATGTATGAGCGTAGAACAAATTCAGATTGCGTCGAGCATCTGACTGACCCAGTGTCCCAGGTTCCAGCTACCGTGTCAAGTCTTTAATGCGCTTTGTCTGATAGCAAGGTTGCTCAAGTCCCTGGCCTGTGACTAGAGGGTATCCGCCAGAGATACCCTGAAAATGGCTTTTGGGTTCCCACAGTACACCTTCTACAAATTGGGTGTTCACAAATCAAGCACTAATACTTTCCCCTATATCATATTTGGATATTGTTGCAGTCATATTTGGGTCATAGAGACTGGTGTGCTCTTTGGAGTGTAATTAGTTGACACCACACTTAGATGGCTGCTTGTTTGAATACAAGCCTTTAAAACCTCAGACACTATTCCAATTGATAGCTTGGTGCGGTCTACTTTCTTTAGCACACTTGGCAGTAGTATCCTTATGTTCAGCGATCTCTTCAGGAATACAAGTGTCAAGCAGGACAGTGCTATAAGAAGCAATTATTCTTGGGTTGCGCCCCTGTGGTAAACTGTGTTCCTGGAAGGAAGTGTACTTGGCCTGCTTCCAGAACTTGAGACCACAGTGCTTGGCACGCCTAGCATGATGAATGTCTCTGTATTCCAAAATATGGAGAAATCACAGCAATACTCATAGGAAGGACATTTCTCCACAACACACATACCCCCATAAATGCTAAATGCCGTCTCCTACAGATGCCTCACTTTTCACATACCCAGTTATAAGATGCTGACCTTAAGGAACATTTGTACTTTTGGTCTCTTGCATGCCTTAACTCCCTTTGAATAATTCCACTTGAGGGCTTGGATTGGAATATTCAAGATTAGTACATTGCCTAATCTGTTCGATGTGTATATATAGCAGGAAGCCTGCATACCCCAAGAGTTATACAAACAATTTTTAAGTAAATCTGAGGCTCTTCTCCAATTCAAATATCTGAGTCTCCTGCTCCCCTCTTTCTGTCTTCTTTAATTGCACATGTTACTTTGCAGGATCATTTGACTGTGGAGCTAGACCCCACAGGATACCAGAATCCACCTCTTTGTTCCTAGGTTATGGAGGATTCTGGTTTACTTTGGCAGTCATATTATGATAAACAAAAACCCCAAAGTAGAATCAACATGATCAACAATAAAAACAAGAGAAAAAGAAACAAAATGGAAAAAAAAAACATTGTCAATCAAATCCTTTGGGCATAAAACAATTGGATTAATACATCAATAACATCAATAACTTATTCAAGGCAAGGAATTTAAGGTACTTTGAGTATGAGGAGTTTATGTGAGTATATGCCACTTCAAACTGCAATCAATTAGTTGTTGCTTTGTACAGATGGTTCTTAATTGATTGAGCTCTCTTGGCAGTAAACATGGGATTGATCCTAGGAGAAATTTTTCCTGCATCATTTCATACAAGGGAATAGCCTGACTTCTCAGATCAAAATCTGTCATATTATTGCAAAAGAAGCATTGAGAATTCAAACACCATATTTTTTGGACCATAAGACCAGCCTAAAAAAAAAAGATGCCCCTTACCATAAGACATGCCCAGTTTTTAGAGTAGGAAAACAAGAAAAAAATATTCTGAACCAAAGAGTATCAGTATACTAATGTGTTCTGGGGTACCACATCTTCAGACAATAAGATGCACCTTTACCCCCCTCCCACTTTTTTTTTGGGGGGGAAGTGTATCTTATGGTTCAAAATGTATGGTATATTCTGGTTCTTGTTTCCTTCCATTGGACACCCACTAAACCAAGTTCCAGTGACTGCTACGTCCATAATTGAGGGGTGACCATCCCTTGATCTTCTATGATCAAGATATTTCAAGTCAAAATCCAAGGGCCTATGTAGCTTTTGATTAGGACTCATTTCATTTAGTCAGGCTTCCATCTCAGTCCTGGTATGGCCTGAGGGGGATGCCATGTTCCCTAGAAAGCAGTGCTAAAGGTCAGCAGAGTGCCAAGTCTAGGTGTGGTTTACTGAGAATTGAGTAAAAACATTTGAAGTGTCTACCCAGGACCATAGAACAAGTTTTATTCTTCACTTAGGGTTCCTATGATGAATGGTCAGCATTCCTTTCCGATGTGAGGTTGGTTCTCTCCATTTACCCACCATGTCCACCAACAGAAACATCGGTGCCTCTGAAATTTAAATGCTCCCATCCCCTGGTCAACCTGTCTTTGCATGTTGAGAAGAATGTTTCTAATTCCTGCAGAAGGCCTGTAGCTTTGTCACACTGGCTGGAACAACAGGCTAAACACGGGAACAATCATACAAATTGTTCAGGACTGTGCAGTGTTTCCTTCTGTGATGCATAGGGGCTATCGGTGGGCGCGGACTTGACGGTACCTAAAAACACCACCACAAATAAACGGCCAAATGGTACAGTAAAGCACTTAGACCAAAATCACCTTTTCAATGGTTTCTCCTTCCTGTTTGGTACTATATGAATCACATTTCTATTATCTGAAACTTCCATCCGGTAACTCCTGCCAATCACAATTTTATAAGACCCTTCTGCAGAGAATGATGATGGAGTATTACCAATTGGGACTGGGCCTAAGATTGCATATATATCAGTGTCTTCCTTTTAGTCAAACCCACCAGGGAAAGGTTGTTTGTAGGAGTAATCACTTCTATGGCTTCAAAAGACAAATTAAATCATTCACTGAATTTAAGAATGCATTCTAAGATTTGACGTGTAGAAATATCTTTGTTGCAAAGTTAGTCACAGGTCCTGACATCAGTGACCACCAATTGACTGTCGGTTTGTCCTAATGTAGTGACTATGTGTTGCTGTGATGCTGGAAGTGTGGTCACGGATATTTCAAATCCGAGAAGGGTTACCCAAATTGAACCCGTTTCAGATGAGCTTTAAAACTGAGAACAGACAATGAAGATGGGATTGTCTGCCTATTTTGCAGGTAACAGCCACTGCAAAACATATGGAAAGCTTCAAAGCAATTGTCCACTGCTGAAGGCCTAATAAATGGAAGCTGAACATTTCCAGTCACTGCAGGTGAACTGGGCATTGTTTAGTTTGATTGTTCCTAAGGTTGCTATGGGTCAGAAATGGCTCAGGAGCCCCTAATGACAACAGCCACTTTCTTTAACAGCATATGTCTATTTTTTATCCTTCTGCTGTCAAAATAGTTTGCAGACAACTACATAGCCATTGCTTACAAGCACCAAGTAAGTCAGTTTGGAAATACTTTTGCCTTCTCTGTTTTTCACAGAGAAAAAAATTAACAAATACTCTTATTAGTTTCTTTAGAAAAAGTATAAAGGAAAAATTTAATCTAATTCAAATTGGAAGTTTTAACATGGGTCTAAATCCACCTCCCCCCCCTTTTTTTCCAATTCACTTCCACAAGTTGCATCAGATATGTATCTTAACTCATGATTTTACATTATGGCCAGGCCACTTCCATGTTTCTGAAATATCATGACCTATTGTCTTTTTCAGCAAGTATTGGGGACTATAAAAAGTCTAGCTTATTAAAATAAATAAGCTCCCACTTTGTATTATTAAATCAGTGTAATTCATTTACACTCATATGGAATGTTAAAATTTCCCATTTAGAAGTTGCGATAGCAATAAATTTAAACTAACAGTACTAGTATTTAAATATAACAGAAACAATGAAAAGAAAAGCATTGTAAAATTTCATATGCACATCTCACTTCTTTTACCCCATATGTTCACAATAAAAGCATAATTGTTTATTTAGAAAATTATGATGGAATGTCATAAGCTGACACTATAAAACTATTTCACTTAGTTAAAAGCTTGCTTTGTTATTTTCAGTGATAATAGGAAATCAAAATATTTTATAATAACTACTTAGGCCCTTAAATTTCAGATTGCAAAATTTAGGCCTTTGAAAATGTAAATATTATAAATAATTAGTTCATTCTGATTGTTACAACTATGATTCACCAAAAGATGACATTATGATTAAAAATTTAAAAATAATAAATCTAGGATATTCAACTTCTCAATGTTGAGAATATATTGCATAGTCTCAGAAAACTGCTGCTACTACTAATAATAATGATATTTTACTTTATATTTTAATTTGTGTAGTTCATTGTTTAATTATTTAATAATGGTATGGGCTGAAATGATAAAAGCAGAAGCATGTTTTAAATCCATCACTGAGACACTGCCTCCAAGTCACATTGAGATAATTATGATTATAAGACCTAATAAGGAAGAAGTATCAATGACTGTGAACTTATTAATAAAGTACCTATATACCAGAGAGTGAAGCATTAAACTGATAAGCATCATGCATTGTCCAACATAGTAAAATCTGAAGGGGTCCAGTGTAGTGTGGCATGCCGATCATTCCTATCAAAATGCAGGATGCATTCTTACATCTGACCATTTCCACATGAGAAAGGAGAGACATCAATATTGGAGGTGCTATCCCGCCTACTTAATTAAGAAACTCAAAATTCTGTTAGCTTTGGGTGGGGCACAGATTGAGAGAAAACTAAGGTCAAAGTTCAGACGGCTTGGGGAGAGGGAGCAGGTTCAATGGTGCTAAAAGGGTCAGTGACAGATAAATACTCAGGAATGTTTGGCAGTTCCACAATGGTAAATCACAAAACATATCTTTAGGATTTGGGCACAAAGCTATCTCATCCTCTGAAGACTACTACTACACTTTTGAAAAGCAATTTTTGACTTTTAATAAGCCTTAATTGAGGCTTAACACTTTTTACTCTGTATCACCATATCATCAAGATACCGAACCAGCCCAATCATCGTGAACTGAGTGTTGTCTGTCTGACAGAGTCATAAAATTTGACCTTTGCAGCAGTACTGCATCATAACATGGAAGGAAATCAGGATAGAGCATGCCCTGAAGGTACAAGTAAGCTGCATGAAAAAGTGGCCAAATGTCTATTGTCCCTATTCCTGTTACAGCACTGTCTTTCTCCATGGCTGCATCTATGGCCTCATGGGGAGTGCCTTATTAGAAGTCGACTGAGAAAGAGAAAACACATACTTGGTTTATATGCATGGCATCTATGTACAAAATATGTACAAATATACTTGAGACGATGTATGTATATATGGACTGTGATAAGAGTTATGTGAGATCCCAATAAAATGATTTTTTTAAAAGACAGTTTTATATAAAAGAGCACTTGAATATTGAAAAATCATCCCAGTCCAGTCCAGATCAAATCCTTAAGTCCAATATTAGCATATATGTCTGCTACCAATCTATAAAGTCCTCTTCATACTCATGAAACACGTGGAATGATGCTGAATACAGGCAGATCACAGGCTAGTGAGGGGATCCCATATCTCCTTATGTCTTGGGAACTATGTCTCCTGGAGAGTGAGCATGTGCCCTGCATCGAGCAAGCGAGCTATTTGTCTCCTTAGTGCCTCCAAATGTGATCATTAAATTGAGACCTGATTGACAGGCTAACTTCTACCCTTTCACTCATAAATCTCAAATTGGCAATAGATTATGTAAATACCATAACATCCTTCACAGAATTACCGAAGATGAAGGGAGCCACTTTATATCAAGTGAAATATGACAATGTGCCCAGACTCTGCTGATCTTACCATGTTTCCCTAGAAACGAGAATGGCAAATCTCCACCTTACATATTTTTGACATGGTATCAGGAAAGACTAGTCCTTCAAAAGGGCCTTAGGAATATTGAGCAGCAGTGAAACAGTGGGAGACTCTGGACAAGAGGGATTGTGAATGCATCAGTATGCTCAAATTAGGGCCTGCTTTCAGAGGTGGAAGAAGACAGAGTGACACTCTTGTTCTGCTGTACACAGGCTTTCCATGCATCAAAAACAACTGGATGGCACTTAACAGCAGCAGTGGAGAATGGTAATTCTGAAGACCAGCTATGACCACCCCTTAACGAGACCCTAGCTTGAACATACTGATGCACTCACTGTGTAAATCCCTTGTTCTCAAGAAGTTGCCTGAGTGACCTCTTGATGGGAACTGGGCTACTAAGGTCCCATAATTTTGAATCACAATCTGGCTGTCTTGATCAAAAGGGCCATCAAGCAGTTTTGCAATCTCTTCTCTGTGCAACAGAGAATATACAAAAACCAAGCCTTTTTCCTGCTTCCATTGTCCAACTTGTAACTGTGACAAATTGCTCTGCTACAAATCATATTTTTCACAGTTCTTTTACTTTCCATGGCCAAATATATGTGAATCCATACACAGCATTATGGGCTCATGCTGATGGTCTCACTTATCTTAAAATGATTGCTCATTGTCTGATTTTTATCTTGTTAGAGATTTCACAAAAATGGCTTTCTATATATAATTCAAATTTCAGGTCTCTTTTTTCTCCATTAAATAAGGATAGCCAGGAGCAAGAAGACATAATTGTGTCCAAAGAATTCATTGTCATGTGTCTAATTATATAAAGTGCAAAAAAGGGAAATCATGACAAAATCATGATTGTTGTCAGACCAATTTCTCATTATTGCAGGACAGACTATATAAGTGAGGAAAGGACCACTGCTGAGATGTGTACATAATTTCAAATTTGAGAGGATTCAAAATTAGCCCCGGAGTCTTTTGACCACTTGCCCATATGGTGATGAGATATGATTCATAACTGTGCAATCCTGAGTTATATCCACTATGCATCTGTCAATCATTAAGGACATATCCAGACAAGTTTCCTGAGGGCAAGACTGGCTCTCCCTGGCCTACCAGGGGAGTCCTCATCTACTGCCAACCACATGCAGCCTAAGAGCAAATCTGCCCCATTGCTTTAACAAAAATTAGCCGGCCAGGCCACAATAAAGGGGTTTGAAAGAAATCAGGCACAGGTTAGAAAATTTGTTAGTTGTCAGAATAAACTCATTTGAGGGCTGGATTCATGTCAAAATTCACAATTGCCTTAGGAAATTCCACTGTTAACCACAGATATCTGTTAACCAAGTGCTTCTAAACTCAAGTTCAGGTTTCAATTTCTATTTTGGGGGACATATTCAAGTGCTAATGTAGGTTCCCTAGGTTTTACATCTCAATGCTGAAATAATTCATGTGGCAGAAGCATTTCTTAAAATTCTAGTAACTTTAATGAGGGAAAGGGAAGTTTCAGGTACTGCAGTCTCAGATAGCACCTACTATCTCAGGAAAGCATGCAAGGCCATATGACAGGCTGTGCAAGTGTTCACCACTGAAAATGGCTACGTCAGGCAAGTGCAAAAAGCCACATAGAAAAGTGGCCCTGCGGAGGAGGACACAGAGCTAAAAGAAGCATGTGAGACTGGGAAAGGAGAGTGCTTGCAGAAGGAATGTCAGCTCTGGCTGTTTTTAGTGGCTGAGTTTAGGCACATGTATGACGCCATGTTGCCGATTTCTAGTGTGCCTGGTCAGGCTGACCTTCAACTGCCTTGGATGACCTTTTGGCTCTTCTCCATAGGTATGTAATGTGTCTATGATTTCTTTCACATCCTCTATTGTGGCATGGCCAGATAATTTTCATTTAGTGTAAACATCTGGTGGAGATAATCCCCTTTATTCCGAGTAGATCACTAACACTGTAAGAAAGTTTCTTATAATTGAACCTAGGATCAATTTTTAAATAGGATTTCTCAGCTTTCAATTCACTTAATTGATCAAAATAAGCACCAAAAGATTCCACTCAATTTTTTTTTTAAATTTGAGAGAGGAAACCAAATATCCTTTCTCAACATTGTGTCTCAAGATAGAATGTGTCTTTGAGCTCAGTCCCGGTGGCATACCGCCCACAGGGTTGGCAGTACAAATCCAGCAGCACCTCTCCAGGATCAAGGCTGCTCCTACTCCCACCAGGGCACAGTGATGTCCACACACAAAAAAATCAAATGTGTCTTTGATGAACCTGGAGAGCTTAATAAAATTGTAAATGTTCCAGGTTCAAATAATATTTATTGAATTAGTACTTTCATTTTAAGCAGATATCCATTTTACCAGGAAGATATATAAGGTTTTGATCATCTCCACTCTTCTGCTGTTCCACTTGCAAGCAGTGCAAGCTGTCAGGTGAAACACAATCTTCTGACTAAAGTGAGAGAAAAGGTTTGAGCAAAAAGAGCTTATTGACTAGAATACTCTGGAAGAGAACTCCAAAGGGCAGTTCACTAGCTGAAGGGCCTGGAAGACTACAGAGATAAGCCTTCAGATAATGGCTTGCCTCTCACCCCTGCCTGACTTTCCTGCTATTCTCATATTGTCTGGGGTTGATGTTCCATGCTACTTGTCTCTAGATCCAAGCACAAAAATCTACACACCGACATAGTGGGGGTAATGAGAGCATCCTGTCCTTCCCATCCAGCTTTTTCTCTATCTCTGGTCTCTTTCTTGTATTTATTTTTTTAATTTTTAGCTTACTTGAAGCACAACTTTTGCCCAAAATTTCCTATTTCTTTTTGTGTGTGTTGTATGCATGTGGTTTAATTCTTTTCTTTTCTTTATCAAACACACATAAAATATTCTTGACATAAAATGTGCTCTATTGGTAAACACATGAAGTACAAATGTAGTATATGTAAAGATTGCCAGTTAACAGTCAAATTAATCAGGACATTATACATCTTTAAAAAGCCAGCATTTTAAGACCAATATTTTATCATACATTATGAAAACTGAAAATCTGATATGGAATAGTTTGATGCTTCTTTTTTAACCATTTAATTGAGGGGCACATACAACTCTTATCATAATCCATATATATCCATCCATATGTCAAGCACATGTGTACATTTGTTGCCCTCATTATCCCCAAAACCTTGGTATCAGCTCCTCATTTTTTCCCCTAGCTCCCCTCTTCCCCCCCCTGCATGAACCCTTGATAATTTATTAATTATTATTTTTTTTAATCTTATCTTCCACTGCCCGATGTCTCCCTTCACCCACTTCTCGGTTGTCAGTACCCCAGGGAGGAAGCTAAATGTTCATCCTTATAATTGGTTCCCCCTTTCTACCCCACCTTTCGTTGATAAGGAAATAGGTCTCATCTACCCTTCATCTTCTTTTGATCTGAAGAAGAATGTAAGGAAGTATGCCTCTACCTGTTTTATATTGAATCTTTCCATCTTTACCTCTTTTTCCATTGCCACCTAGTTAACACCCAGGTCATCCATATGTGCTCCAGAATTTGAAAATCCCTGACTTATAGGACTATTCTTTATTTGCCTGCACACTTATATTGTTACTGGGAAATAAGGTTCAGATAGTCACTGTTCCAGCCCAAGTCAGAAAAAAAGGTCGATTCAAGAAATCTTAAATTTATTTCTACTAACACTAGACAGACGGAAACAATGAGTGTGTTATTCTGGGGTGACTAGAAAAACAAATTCATAGACACACATATGTATATAATAGAGAACTTTATATCAATTATATATTAAGAAGACATCTCAGTCCAGAGTAGATAAAGTCCGTAAGTTCAATATTAGCATATATGTCTGATACCAGTATATAAATTGCTCTTTAGACTCATGTAAAATATTCAATAATGCTGGACACAGGAAGATCAAAGTCCAGTGAGTGGAGAGTGGATCCAGTGGTGGTGGAATCATCTCCATACCGGTAGGGCTCTCCATATGGCTCCTCCATTTTCAGGGCTCCAAGCTAGCTCCATGTGTCAACAAGAATGTCTCACAGGGAAGCAGTGGACTGGAAGGGTTTCCAGTGAGATATTTATCTCAGTGCATTTCCAAAAGAAGTCATCAAGTTGTGACCTGATTGGCAGACTGGACTCCACCACTTCACAAATTGACACCAGATTGTGTAACTACTACAGTGGTGTTTGTCACCCCTAAACTGCTTCCAAAACCCAGTGAAAATTAAGTAAGTTGTATATCCCAACGTACCTAACAGAAGAAACAACTATTCTGGGGCAAATTATCTACTTTTCTCTAGGGTGGGTTTTCAGAAAACCAGCTGATATCTATATTTCTCCAATTATGTCAGACAGCTGCCATGACCTGAGGGCCCATGATGATTCATTCTTCATCTAAATATCCCTTGTCTTCTGAGTTACAACATTTTTGCTCTGTTTTAAAGGATTTTTAACTACAAGGAAAGGGGTTGCTACATTTGAGGTTTTTAAACAAACTAAATCTTAACAGACTAAATCTTAAACCGTGTTTCATTTCAACTATTTTGATGAGTGGACAAACTCTTTCATCATGTTATAAGAAATCTAAGAAAGAGAGTTTACTGTCACAGTTCAGTCAAATTTTCAATAATTTTTTTACACATTAAACAAAGCAAAACAAGCCCACATCCATAGACTCAATACTGATTCACAGTGAGCCTCTCGCATAGGACAAGGCTGTCTCAGCTAGCTGCTGAGACTAACTGTTTCAAGGAGTAGAAAGCCTGTCTTCCTTCCCCCAGGTCACTGGTGGTTCCCACTGGTAACCTTGCAGACTGAAGCCCAGAGTAACTCCTCTGCCAGCCAGGATCCTCCTTCAGAGATGTATACTTCTCTGGTGGTGCAGCATGTAACTCATGTACAAGTCACTTGCAGAAGTTATCATAAATGAAATTCAAGATAATAGTGCATACCTGTTAACAGAGAGAAACAAGAAAATGTAAAGATTCCCCTCAGTAGGGAAGAACATGCTTTCTGATACTTATGTTATGGGAGTTATGTTCTTGTCTAAGAAAAAAATTACTATGTTCAGAGATAAAAGCAGCAGTGAAGAATTTTATTAAAGCCTCCATAAAGTAGTCTTGTCATCATTTAAAAGCTTTGACACCTGAAAAATAAAAGTCATTTTGTACACGGGCAAGGATAATTTCAAAGGTTTTAAAGAATTTGAGAATGTTCTGTTCCCAGTAGATGATGTCCATATAAGGTGATTCTGGGGAATGTAGTTCAAAAAATATCTCTGGCAATATCTGTGTAAAATAGTTCAAAGGTTTTATAAAGAGAGAAGCCTCAACTCTAAGAGCTCCTCAGTTCTAGCCCCACTCAATGACAAAAGGGAACCACTCGTATCTGTCTCTGATCTAGCTGTCTGTACTTTTGCTTTCCTGCCAAGTTTCACATTAAAATGCATCAAGTTATTTAAACTAAATATTTTAAACCTCATATTGCTACAACTTGTGTTTGATGGATGCCATAAAACTGTTATATGGGCAAGATCAATTCACACAACTTATTAATATTTAAAGCCTTTATTAACAAATGGTTCGAGAAGAGTGTATCACCTTAAAAACACTCTTAACTGAGGACAAAGTGTAGGATTTTTATAGTTCAAAGCAGTGGCCTGGTTTACTGGGAGGGATATTATAAAGTTGGCAGGTGTGGCAGACACCTACTCTGCTCTCAGTTTGAGAATTAAGAGTGCAGAGGTGGAGTCTAGCCTGTCAATCTGGACATAACCAATGAGATCTCTGTGTGAGCATGGCTTTCTCTTAAGAATTCTGGGAAATATGGCCATATTTTCCCCTGGGAGTTGAGAGACTGACTACTCAGACCTTTGGAGACACACGACTGACAAAACAAAAAGCTGACTCTCTGTGACACATCCCTGAAGAGAAAACACATGAAACCGCCCTAGTGCCCTGAGTCAGACAAACAGACCCTGAGTCCTAGAACCTGGAGGAGCCATGAAACTGCCAGAGTTGAGAAACTTCCACCACCCCTGGATACATACACCCGCTGGCCTGTTATTGTCCTGATGTCATTGCATGTGATTTGTGAGTCCAAAGAGGATTTATAGATTGGTATTAAATATGTGGGTTACTACCAGACTTATGACACTGGACTGGGTTGGAATATGTTCTAAATGTTCAATTTCTCTTCTATATAAGCCTCTTTCTTATACATATAAGAAAATGTATGGATTTGTTTCTGTAGGCTATCCACACTGACACAGCAGGGTAGAGGGTGGGTTGGCAGAACAACACAGCTGCAAGAAATAATGCAAGATCTAACAGGAAGGTTAACCTTTCTTGCTAATTGGACTAACAGAGTCCAGAGATATCTCAAGCGAGTCAAGATCTGTCAGGAGAGTGGGGAGAGGTAGTGGAAAGGGGGAGGGGCTAGCTACTAAGTGAGGTGAAGATAATTTAAAACCAAATGGAGTTAATCATGCTAAACTGGTTTATTCAAAAATTAATAGAGACAAACATTTAACTTAAGAACATGCCATTTTCTTGGGAGCAGACACACTTTTTAAAAAAATAATCAAGAAAACTATATACTCTGGTATTGGTCTATAGGAGTAAATTAAATATAGATCATGCTTAGAACAATCATAATATTCTTCATAAAAAAACTCTTGAAATCAGATATTACAGGCAGAATAGAATGTGCTTATTGTGTTAGCCCAGGTTGACTAGAGAAACACATCTAGGGACGTTTATATATGTGTAAGACAGAGCTTTATATCAAAGACCAATTGTACATTGAGAGAATATCCCAGTCCAGACCAAGCCCCTAAGTCTGACATTAGCCCATATGTCTTCTACTAGTCCATAAATTCCTCTTCAGACTCACAGAGCATATGCAATGATGCCAAATGTGGGACACTGAAAGACCAATGAGTGTAAAATCTCATGGGCCCAGTTGTCAGTGGAAGCATAACAGCACTGGCTCCTCCAGTGCTCTGAGGGTGGCTCCTCCACAAAAAGGTGAAGCAGAGAGAGTGTGTATACCATCTCGCAGGATAAAGAGAGAAAGTTCCCAAAATTCTCTTGAGAAGGTCACGCACATAAGGAAGCATCCTCATGCTATGACCTGATTAATAAACACCCCCCTTCACTCTGAATATCCTTAAATTGACGCCAGGTATGTAACTAACACTGACCACCCCTTGGCAGCTTGACACTTTTACACAACTATTTAGCCATCTATAGTTTTTAAAACAAAGGTAATGTGAATCATATTTGTGCCTAAAATGTAGGATAAAATTAAAATACATATAATTGAAAATGTGCCTGTCTCATTTAAGTATAATATTTTATAAGTGAACAAAGCAAAAATATTCTATCTTTAACAATTGCAGTTATGTGAACACTAATCCTGTCATCTCTCAGCATATTGTAAGCCAGCAATTTAATGCCTTCATTCCCCCAATTTGGGGTCTCCAATTTCTACACTGCCCACTTGTATCAGCCCAGTGCTCCGAGGAGGCAAGCATGTTTTTTGGTTTGAAGAACCTTCATTCATATACAGAAGAATCAGTGTAAACCTAGTAGAGCCAGATCCTAAAGTGATTCTTTAAAGTTGTATTCAATCTCATCTATCTTATCTAAATTATTCCATTGAAACAAAATATAGCCTTAGGTCTCTAGCTCAGTCAAGACAGAACTGGGCCTCTGTCTTTCTTTCCACCTTCTGTGAACTACTTTGACTAAGCAACATGATCTCAGAGAAGTTCAAGGGTAAATTTTTTTCCCTGAGCTAAAAATTTACATTCATCACATTCATTTTTGTTATTTAAACAGGAATGACCCGTGACAATAACCAAGAAAAGGAATCAAACTTGAACTTCCCATGTTCTTATGGAATGCAACCAAGTAAATAATGTGGGCTTATTAGATCTCTGGTTAGCCAAATAAAAGTCATGAGAAGACAGAGGTCAAACAAACATCTACTCTCCATATTCATGATTTGTTTGTTTAGTTCCCCACTCCTTGTCCCATAGTGTGTTAGACCATGTTGACTATATGAATCCAAGGACATTCATATATATATATATATATATATATATATATATATGAGAGAGCTTTTATCAAATATATATTATATAATAAAAGAACATCCCAGCCCAGTCCAGATCAAGTCAATAAATCTGATATTAACCCATATGTCTGATACTAGTCCATAAGTTGCTCTTCAAACACACACAGCACATGAAGTGATGCTGAATGCAGGCCATTCATAAGCCTGTAAGTGTAAAATTGTGTGGACCTAATGCCAGGAGAAGCATCTCAGTGCTGGCTCCTATGATTCTCTGAGTGTAGCTCCTCCACAAGAAGGTGAAGCAGAGAGTGTGGGCTGCGTCCCAGGAGAAAGACAGGATGTTTCCAGAATCTTCATGAAAAGGCCACATCCACAAGGAAGTATCCCCAGGCTGTGATTTGATTTACAGTCAAGATTCCAGTCTTTCACTCTTAAAAAAAATTTTTTTTTACTCTTAATATCCTCAAATTGATATGAGATTATGCAACTATCACATTGGTTAAGCAATACAGGAGCAAGACAATATTTTACATAAAGGGTAAATACACATCAAGAAATCATTCCAGTTCAGTGCTACCTGCAACCACAAGTCCAACATTAACCCATAGGTCTTACACCAATCCACAAAGTCCTCCTCCATTTCCCAAGACACATGCAACAATGCTGACTGCAGAAGGAAAGCAGATTCAGTGAACAGATAATGTCTCAACACTGGCAGGGGTCTTCACAGAGCTGCTCCAGCTCTCTGGGCTGCATGGGTGTAGATCCATGGGGCTTCTCCTCAGGAATATTTTGCAGGAAGTGAGCTTTGGCAGCTCATGCAAGGAACTGGCTAAGGCAGCTACACCCTTGTCTGATGATCACAAAGGAAGTGACCCATGAACTCAAAGGCCATTTATCTCTCTACCCTTCAATTGATCCCACACGTGTTTATCGACCAGGTTGACACAATAAAACATAGCTATCTCAAGAGGATTCCCAAACTTCCTAAAACATTAACAGTTAAAGTTCTCATTTCCTTTTTTTTCTCATCATAAAAATAAAATTAACCTGCCCTGATCTAACATGTGTCATAAAGAACAGCTTGTTCCTTCAGTTTGGAGTTTAATTCTTATCTTACCTAACTTGAAACCCCTAATAATAAACTTGTAGATTTGCAAATTCTACTAAACCAGGAGCTGAAAACATGGAGGATTTAGGACAGATGGTTCCTTCAGGATCAGTGGTGAGATAGAAGAGTGACATTACCTAGAGTTTGGAGGGAAGGTGGAGTAGAGAGGGGGACCCAATTGCAGGGATCTACATAAGACCTCCTCTTTGGGGTAAGGAGAATGGGGAAGTAGGTGAAGGGACACATCAGACAGTGTACAATGTGACAAAATGATAATTTATAAATTGTTAGGGGTTCATGGGGGAGAGGGGTGGGAGAGGGGGGATATGGGTAGCTGATACTGAGGGCATAAGTAGAAGAAGGACACTTCGGGATGATGATGGAAACAAATGTGCAAACGTCATCTGCATAAAATTGATGTATGTATTGATTGTGATAGGAGTTGTATGAGCCTCCAATAAAATGATTTATCAAAAACAACAATAAATAACTTGTAGGATTACAAAGTAGGGGGTTTCATTATGAAAGTGATTTTTTGTTAGTTGCCTCTGGGTTGTAGAGGGCTCATGGAAAACCATGCTCTGTATGATTTTCAAGGCAGTAACCTTGTGGATTCAGCTTGCCAGGGCTACCTCCCAAGGCATGCACTGTTTGGCTTGAACTGCCAAATGTATGGCTAGTGTATTGCTCTTCATTGTCAAAGCAACCCAGGGATTTAGATCAGGTGATTTTGTTTCTATATTGAATTTTCTGGGCTGACGAACAAGTATCTTAAAAAGGAACTCAATCTCCGTTCTATCATATTTCTATTCTTTCTGCTGTTGAATTAAATAAAGATATTGCAACAATTCCCATTTCATTAGAAGCCAAAATTCTTGCCAAATTTATTATAAGCATTGTGAAACTAAAAGGAACTTGTGGCTGGTGAAAAGGAATATTGCCTTAGCCTTTAAAAGAATTGAAAAATTAGCACCACATCAGCAAAAGGAACAAAATAGATGAAGTAAGAAAATTTGAGGCTAAATTTAGGCTCAGATAGGTATCAGCAGTATGTCACATGCAGAACTTCTATCATTTTTGAGTCAAATTATTTTTATTTTACTTTATGTTTAATAATTTCTCCAATCGATTTCTCTAATTGTCTCATTTAAATGATCTAGATGAATATTAAATGACAACTAAAGGTGTAAATGTTATAAAAGTAACTCTCCCTTCACCTAACTGATTACATGAAATGAGTTCTGAATAAGCAAAACTATTTAAAGATAGTCAATACTGTTATACATATTTTGCCTTAGTGACTATGAAGTTGGTATTGTGGCCAGGATTTTTGTTCCATATTGGCAGAATATTGGGCAAGTTGTTTTACCTGCTATCATTAATAAAATGTGGGTAGAAGTCACATTCTTTTTGTAGAGGTTTTATTCCTGAGGATTAAATAATAATGTCATATATAAATAGTAAAAACCAGTGTCTGGTTGTATCTAACTTATAGTAATAAAAGAATATCAACAAAGAGTGCTAACACATCTATTTTGACTAAAAGAATCCCCCTAGGGCCAGAATAGAATTGCATCATGAAATTTTAGAGACTATAAATCTCTCTAGTACCAGATTCCAGAATCTGTCTCTCACAGGATTTATAATAATATTATCTAATAATAAAAAATGTAAAGGGAAATAAGTTTTAATGTTCATTAAAAGAGGATTACTTTTCTTTTTTTTTTTTAATTTTTAGGCATCACTGGCCTGGTGGTGAGAGTAGCAGGCACAGCCTTTGCTCCTATAAGGGGAATTGAACCCCCATCCCAGTGGGCCGCAGTCCCGCGCACAACCACTACGACACCAGGGCTCAGCCCCAAAAGAGGATTACTTTTCAAATGAGAAAATAATTTTTATATGATACTGCATATAGTGAAGGATGCATAAATATCCACGAGGTGCTATTAAGACACACTATGAGATTTTTAAGAATTGAGTGGTATTGTTCTATTCCTAATAAAACCCAAGCTGAGCCCCGGTGGCATAGTGGTTATGTGTGGGACTGCAGCCCACTGGGTTGGCAGTTCAAATCCAGCAGCAGCTCTCCAGGAGCAAGACTGGGCCTCCTAGTCCCACCAAAGGGCAGTGACCCCCCCCCCCAAATAAATAAAAAAATAAAATCCAAGAAATCCAAACTAACTGCTATCAGGTAGATGCTGACTGAAAGCCACCTTATATATGGACACAAAGCGACCCATGTAGTAGGTTAATTATTTTTTAATTAATTTCTTTCTGTAGATAGAAACAAACTGGATTAATATCATGATCAGCCCTTACAAAGCGTTCCATTTCTATTGCACCTAATACAAACTAGTCAACTAGTAAAGCCTATGTGAAAGGACTGAAAAACAGCTATAAGCTAATCAATGAGTACAATAGAACAAAACACTGGAAAACTTATGATATTGATCTATGCTGCTATTGCTCTACAAATATGCATAAGAATGTGATTTATGAACTTGAATTACATGAAAAAGCTCTTATAGTTGATACATATATTTAGATATTCCCCTATAGGCACATTCATAAATATTTCTTCTTGTGTAAAAGTGTTGACACAGAGTAAAACCAAGAGTAATTTGTAACACTAGCCTTGAGAATATATCAATAACCTTGAAGAAAGATTTATTGCTAAAATAAATCCTAATATGAATATATGATCTACTTGCTTTAATTGCATAAGGGTCAGTCTCATTGACTACACAGGTCTAGTTCAACATAAGATTTATGAATAATGGAAGTACCCATAGAGGATAATTTCCAAAATGTTTTACATGACTATATTTCTTAAATAAAAAGAGCACATGCAATTATAATTCAGGATATTTAAATGCATTTCCTATTTTAAAAGTTTATTTTGTATCTAATGTTGAAAACACATACAACACAAAGGACGCCAATTCAATCATCCCTATATGTGGCAGTTAGATTTAGTATCAACTTTTCTAGGCTAAGATTTTATGTGGTTTGGCCATCAAGATCTACTACTCCCTCACTATGGGACCTAACACAATTTAATCACTTTCATAATGGACTCTGCTATGGGTAGTTAATCATAAAACATTAGGGAAGGTTGAAAAGCCCTTATTTTAACCAGAACCCTGATACACTCAATGAAAAGACAATTTCTAGGGTGTACGGCCTTCTCCCACTTATAAATGGAGTTTAGAAGAAAGCTTACATGCTTTTCACTGAGTCTGTATCCTGCAGCTGATTCATTGACCTCTGGTTCTTTAGAAATTAGCTGACATAGTGTCTGTCAGTCCTGGTTATCATCAGAAACCTGCAATTTGGATTGCCTATCTTGGATTCATTCACTTCTGTAGCCACAACCTTGTGTTCTTCTTGCAAATATTGGGTTTATCAGACACTAAGGCTTTGAAAATCAGGAGAAACTGCAAGCCTAACATTGGATCCTTGGACAACTATTGGTTGTCCGTTTTCTTCACACACACGCACACACACAACCACACAAACACACACGAGCTTCTCTGGTTTTGGGTCTCTAGAGCAGTGTCTCATCCTTCCTAATGCCATGACCCTTAATACACCTCTTAATGTTGTGGTGACCCACAACCATAAAATAAGTTTCATTGCTACTTCATAACTATAATTTTGTTATAGTTATGAATCATAATGTAAATATCTGATATGCAGGATGTATTTTCATTGTTACAAATTTAACCTAATTAAAGCATAGTGATTAATCACTATATGGGTAATGGCCTTCATATCAGGTACTCATATCAGGTAGGCATGTGGGTGGACCTACCTGAAGATGAATAGAGGAGTGATGTCTTGGTTCCTAAAACCATTGGAAATATGTGTTTTCCAAGGGCCTTAGGCAAACTCTGTGAAAGATTGTCCCACCCCCAAAGTAGTTGTGACCTAGAGAATGAGAACCACTTTTCTAGAATGTTCATAAAATAGACTGGCAAAGTCTCATCAAAGCACAACATATGCTCTAATCTACTACTGTGTCCATGATTATGGTCTTGGGTCATTGTGAAAAGCTAAGACAAATACCAATGACACCCTATTATATTTTCTAAGAATATTATTTTTATAGTTTGCCCACATATGTCTGTATTTGGCAAGTTTCCACATGCATGATGAGAAGCAGGATTCTGTGGCATTTTTCTTAATGTGGAACACAGTTGCTGCTGTTGTTTTTAAACTGGGTTTGTTTTAAGCAATTCAGTAGTTTGAAATCATCTTCACAATCAATTTTAGAACAGTCCTCTTTATCAATTCTTATATTCATTAATTTGGAAAAAATAATTTTATTGAGAACTCTTACAGGTATTATAACAATCAGCAATTCAATTAGATCAAGCATAATTATACAATTGCTGCCACCAAAATCTTCAAAACATTTTCTTTCTTCTTGAAATCTTTGATATCAGCTCTCCTTTATCCCCTCCCTCCCTGAGACTCTTCATTTTATATCCCATTATTATTACTTCCCCATTACCCCAACCTCTGCTGCCATCACGCTAAGGAACTATTAATCTAGCACTTGTCTCTGTGGATTATCTATTCTCTATGGATTACTGATCTAAATTTCATATAAAGAAAGTCATACAAAAATAATATAAAGTCTACAAGATAAAAGTCAGAAAAACAATTCAAAGAAAAGCATAAAAGATTAGCAATCAGAAAAAATAAAAAATGGGTCAAAAGGAAAATTCAGTGAGAATATGTTAAACTGAAAGCTAACTGTATCTGCAGTAAGTCACTCTCCAGTACACTCTATCTGGAGCAAGTCTGTTCAGTTCCCTATTAAATGATACAAAGGAGTACATTGGAGGCTGAATTGGCATGAGGACTCTACTAATGCGGTTTGGGCTATTACAGTTATTTATAGCCTTCTGAAAAGCAGATTTTCAAAATTTAAGCACTAATGCAAATTCCTCCCTCTTCTTGGGTTTGATTATTAATGATCTTTGACTCACTTGGGCTATTGTGGTTTTTTGTTTGTTTGTTTTGTTTTGTTTGACTGAGGGCTTAACTGATATATCACTTAGATGGCTGCTTATTTTAAGAGAAACTTCTAAGATACCAGCTATTCTTTCTCATAACTAGGTACCACCTGCTTACCCAATGCACTTTGTAAGTGCGACCGTATCTTCAGTGATCACCTCATGCATATAAATATTGAGCAAGGCCACATCATAAGAACAAATTGTTCTTACATGAGGGTTACAATTATGTGTGAGCTCAATACTAATTTGCTATATACAGTTTCTATCTGTCTCTGGTCCACTTTACAGGCATCATTTTCAATTTTTTTCAGAAATAATTTAAATAACTCCCATGAGAATTCCAAAATAATTCTAAGTAAGTTTCTAAATTATGTCATTTTGATATGATCTATGAAAAATGTTATACAACTGGTAAAGGCAAAATCTAACATGAATGTAGCTAACTGCACATATCCCAGGTCACCATGGACTGAAATGAAGCTAAATTTTTTGTGTGTAATTATTAATAGACTGGGAAGAGTCTCCCAATGGGGCCCTATACAAGCAATTTTAAGTGTTCTCCCCAAGGACAAGCTATCCTTCTTTGATTCACCCACCAACAGAAATGATATCTTCTATCAGACATACTCCCCACCCTTGTACTTATGAATTCCCATAGAAATTCACTGATCACCATTATAGGTTGTTGTTATTATTATTGTTATATAGGTTGTTATTATTATTGTTGTTATTAGGTACCTTCTAGTTCATGCTGACAGAGAGCAAAACAATGTAAAACAGAAACACCCAATTCTGTGCCTTATTCACAATTGTTCTTACATTTGAGCCCACTTTATAACATGGTTATCAATCATGTCAAAACTTTCCTATTTTTTGCTGTCTCTTCACTTTACCAAGGACATAGTCCTGCTCCAGGGTTTGGTCTCTTCAGATGACAAGTCGTAAGCCTAGAGGACAAAGTTATGAGCCTTGTCTCTAAGGAGAATTCTGGGGATACAACTTCAAAGATAGACCTGTTTGATCATTTGACACTAAATAGTATTTTCAAAGGGTTGAGCTCTGGCGGCGTAGTGGTTGAGTGCGGGACTGCGGCCCACTGGGTTGACGGTTTAAATCCAGCAGTAGCTCTCAGGAGGTAGGCTGGGTAGCTCCCACGACCATCAGAGGGCAGTGATGCCCCCCCAAAACAAACAAACCCTCCTCCCAAAATAGTATTTTCAATTCTCTTACACTGTACCATAAATCAAATGTACCAATTCTTCTTTGAGTTTCTTTATTCAATGGCCCACTTTTCCATGCATATAATGCAATTGAAAATGTCATGGCTTGGATCAGGTACACCAGTGTTGAATGATGCAAGAAGCATCAAAGTAAGATGGAAAGAACACAGAGTCACTAAACAAAAAAGAAAGAGTCGACATTCAACCATTTTAAGAAGTAGCATATGAACAAGAATCACTGGTATTGAAGGAAGAAGTCCAAGCTGCGCTGAAGGCATTAGTTCTCCAGGAATTGACGTAATATCACTTTAAATTATTGACTGAAAAAGATTAATATTTGTACCCATTCCATAGGAAGTACACCCAAGAGAATAAATAAAGTATAGAACAATATTGTTGATGTCATGTGCAAAAAAAAATTGTTGGAGATTTTCCAATGGTCCCTGAAGTACACTGAGAGGAAACTGTCCGAAGTTTGGGCTGAGTCAGATGAGGATGTGAAACAAGAGAGAGCCTGGCTGACATCAAAAGACTTTGTGCTGAAAACAAAGAATACTGCAAAGAGGTTAATTTGTGTTCTATGGTCTATAAAAAGATATTTGGCCATGAGAGGAGTGTCTATTAATTTGGGGTGAGCATGGAAAAATCATACATGATAAGATCTATTTGCTCTTGGTGCTAGACCCGCAAATTGACAACAAAAAAACTGACCTCAGCTGAGAAGAGCACTTCTTTCTGGAAGTCGTTTCTGGATAGACAAAAAGGAAGAGATAAATTGATCATAAACATATGATAGGCAAACAAGGTTGTTTAGGAAACTGCCTTAAATGAGGATATTACTTAAGAAGAAATGCCTGTCTCCGTCTTGGTGTATTTTCTTTTGCAATGTTCTCATACAGTATTGTCATTTTGTGATTCACTAGCTTTACTTAGCATAATATTCTTCAGCTACAGCAAATGTTGAGAAGTGCTTTGTGGTTACATCCTTGTTTTTTGTTGTTCATTTTGTTTTCTTTTAATAATGCATAGCATTCCATTGTGTGTATAGCCATTCTTCTACGGATATGATTGTGGACTCTTTCTAACTTCCTGATTTTGTCAACAGTGCTTTCATCAACATAAGAGTGCATGCATATGTTTGTGTTTTGTCTCTTGTTTCTTTGATTTATTATTTCATTGGGGGATTCTTACAAACTATAACAATCATTCAATTATATTAAGATCGTTTGTACATATGTTGGCATTTCTTTTTACTTGAGCTCTTAGTATCAGCTTCTCTCTATTCCCCTCCTACTCTTCTGAATCTTCTTACTTGTTTAGGGTATATGTCCAGGGTATAAATAAATATGCTTATTTATTTATTTATTTATTTATTTTATTGGGCTGTCATTGTCAGTGAAAGTGGCATCCCATCATTTTGATTTCTATGTCCTGGGAGTCATAGCGTTTTCGTGCGCTTTGGTGGAAAACAGAGCTGAGGAAAGAGTGTGTGTGAGCAACTCTCCGCACTCATAGTTAAGAGTCTGGGAGGCTGAAACTCTGTTGGCGGGAGGCTTCACGCTCATGAGTTGGAGATGAATCCGTCACATTCTCCTAACTAAATGTTAGTCCCCACAATGTCCTTCCTAATAATTCCAATGTTAGACGGTGTTTGCAAGCACGTGGCTGCTACTATACTCTCGAAGGTTAACTGCTTGAAGGCTGTCTGCCTGAAGTTTGTCTGCTATCAAAAGCAGTCAGACCATGCCACCCTAAATATTGCCCGCTGCCTTCTGATTAAGATCATAGATTGTTCCTCTGGAGAATAGCTCAGTGATATTTAAAGTCAAGCCAGTTCAGGAATAGCCAAGGTTACACTGCAATCTTTTTGTTTTAAATCACTTTATTGTGGACTCTTGAAGCTCTTATCACCATCCATCATACATCCATTCACTGTGTCCAGCACATTTATGCAGTTTATGCACCTGTTGCGGTGATAAGTAGGTTTGTTGTGCCAACATGGCCAATGAACACATTTGAGATCAATTGAAGGAAGGAGATATAAATGGCTCTGAGAGCTTCACATTTCTCCCTCTTGATCTTGGCTCTTCAGATGAGCCAGCTGCCTTGTTTGTCCTGTGCCTTGATTTCCAAGCTACACTACCCATGAGACAACTAATCTGTGGACTGTGTCTCTGTGAATTCAGGTTCCTTCAAGCCCCGCTTCACCACACTACTGGAATATACATCTCTTGAGCTGGGGACTGTCAGACCCTGTCATTGGTCTGACAGTCACCTGCCTTGCTGTTTGCTGACTATTCCCAGGTAGCCTGAATTGCTCTACAGAGGGGTACTGGGCAGCCCTCAACACTTGAAGGACTGCCAGTGTATTAGTTGTCTCATGCAAGTGAGCTGCACCTAGTCATTTGTAATGCTTTGTAGATTAGCTGTTTATTTCTTATGTTAGATATCTTTCTATCCAAATGAATATATATAATTATTTTTCATGTTCTGGTTCTGTTTCTCTAAAGAACCCTGTATAATTGCCATCATTTTTAGGAAAAATTTTCTTTCTACTTGAGTCCTTGGTATCAGCTCATGCCCCCTTCCCTTGAAAATTTATAAACTATTATTTATCTTTATGTTTTACACTGACCACTGCCTCCTTTCACCCACTTTGCTGTTGTTTGTCCCTCTGGGAGGAGGTTATAGATTGATGATTGTGTTCATTTTCCCCTTTCTTCCACCACCTTCTCATTGCCCACCTGGTATCGCTTTTCTCATTATTGGTCATGAGGGATTTATCAATCCTGGATTCCGTGTTTCCAGCTCTTGTCTGTACCCATGTATATGCTCTGGTGTAGTCAGATTTGTAAGATAGAATTGGGATCATGATAGGGTGGAGTGAGGGGAAGCATTAAAGCACCAGAGGAAAGTTGTATATTTCCTCGGTGCTATACTGCACCCTGACTGGTTTATCACTTCCTTGTGACCTTTCTGTGAGAGGATGTCCAATTATCTACAGATGGGATTTGGGTCTCTACTTCACCTTTCCTCTTATTCACAATGATATAATTTCTTTGTTCTGAGCTTTTGATGCCTGATGACCGATTCTCATTGATACTTCATGACCACACAGGCTGGTGTGTTTTTCTTCCATGTGAGCTTTGCTGTTTCTCAGCCAGATGGCCACTTGTTTATCTTCAAGCCTTTAAGATGCTAGATACATTATCTTTTGATAGCTGGGCACTATCATTATTATTTACCACATGTTCTTATGCTCCCATTTTGTCATCAGTGATAGTGTAGGGAAGGTGAGCATCACAAAATGCCAGATTATTAGAACAAAATTTTTTTTGAGGGAATACTTGAGTTGTGACCCAATGCCTGTCTACTGCTTTACTATTTGAAAATAAATATATGTACAAAAATCCATTTCCCTATTATATATAAATATATTTACATATGAACATGCCTGTATGTAGACTCTATAATATGCCCATTTTTTATATATGCATGCCTCTAGCATATCCCCTTTCTACTACATATGTATATTATATGGCTTGCATGCCAGAGATTATATAAGTATATGAGAGAATATATTTGCTCTCTCTCTAGTTCCAGTCTCTATGGATGAGGTCAGCCCTTGCGTGCCTTTTCTGATGTTTCTTTAATTTACCTTCAATTACAAAGTTACACTTTAGGATCCATTTGATTGTGGAGGCTGGTTACCTACATTCTTGCTAGACATGTGAATGCTATTTTTGGTGAATTAGATGTTTCTGTCTTTGGTCCACTTTTTAATTGTACTATTTGTTTTGTTATTGAGGTTTTCTAGTATTCTATTGATGCTGCAAATCAATACCTTCCTAGAGAGTTTGTCCCAGTCTGGGGGCTTTTATTTCTGGATAAAGTCTTTTGATGCATATAAATATCTCTCAATAGATCCTAGTCATTTATCTTGCCTTATGTATGTGTTTCCATTGTTATATTTGCTAAAATGTATGACCTGTGTGATAGTTATATTATCTGGTGTCAGTTTGAAGATTAAGTGTAGGGGGGTGGCATCTACCCTGTCAAACAGTATATAGTCAATGAGGCCTCTGTGTGGGCATGGTCTTCTGAGGATTCTAAGAATTCCTATATTTTCTCCTTGGAGGCGAGAGATACTCTCTCTGCTCACTCCCTATGAGACATCCCTGTGGAGAAGACACATGAAAAGACGCTGATGGAGTTGACCTCTGGAGCCAGAGAAACCACATGGAGACCTCTGCCAGTTCTGAGATGCTTACAATGCCTCTAGATCTACATGCCTTCCTACACACTGGACTGTGATCTTCCTGAATTCAGCATCATTGCATGTGCTCCATGAGTCTGAAGTGCACTATATAGATTGGTATCAGACATATGCTTTACTATCAGACTTAAGGACTTGATCTGGACTGTGCTGGCATGTTTTCTCAATATTCAACTCTTCTTGTATATAAAGACACATAATGAGTCTCCCTAGTCTACTTGGACTAAAAAACCTTGCAAAAGGACCTTAAATTGGTCTCTATTTTCTCACTGATGATATTTATATCTCAGGAATTTACATTTGGGACTTTGATCTATCTGAGACTTAAGTCCTGTTTCCTTCTTCTAAACATGGAGATTCTATTTTCTGACAACACTTGTGTTAGACAGAGTTCTCTAGAAAAAAAAAACAGGTCACTATTAATTACTTCTCTATGTTTATATAAATAGAAAGCTATTTAACATGATAAATAAACAGTTAACTAATCCAGAAAGCAGTACAAATGGCTCGGTGCAACTCACTTACACTGGTAGTCCTTTGAGTCTTGAGACTCATTGAGTAGTCCTCTGTAGAGCAATTCAGGCTATGTGGCCATAAGCAGCAAACAGCAAGACAGGTGACCAATGGTCAGGCCGATGACAGAGTTCGACAGTTCCCAGCTCAAGAGATGTATATTTCAGTAGCTTGGCAGAACAGTGCTTGAAGGAACCTCAACTCACAGTGACAGTCAATGGGTAGTGTAGCTTGGAAATCAAGGCACAGGACAAACATGGCAGCCAGCTGGTCTGAAGATCCAAGAGCAAGAGAGAGAGGGTGGGACTCACCGAGTAATCTATATCTCCTTCCTTCTATTGATCTGTCATGTGTTCATTGGTCATGTTGTCACAACGAACCTACCTCGCTTCATTGGCTGTGTTAGCACAACATACCTGCCTATCATACCACTTGTTGAAGATCCTGTGTCTTTTCCATTTTTTTTCTCATGATGTCTTTTTAGAGCTCATATCTTTTGTTTATCAGAATTCAATTGATTTCTGCTCGTCAAACTTATAGCCTGTAATACTGAAAATCTTTCAATTTTTTTCAACAATCTTTTTGTTGAGTCTTTAGAATTTTCTACATATAAAAATGTTGCCTGTACATAGCATTTCACTTTATCTTTGATCATATGGATTCCTTTCATTAATTCCCCTGGTTAAATGCTATGCCTAAGACTCCCAGATCAATGTTGGAAAACAGTGGTGATTGTAAGGTCACCAGACGTCCTGCTTTTTTTTTTTTTTAAACAATTTAACAATGTTCTGTGGCATTTAAAAATGAAAATAAATCTATCACAATATTATATGAAAGAAAACTTTTGCTGCTCCAGATAGACCAAGTTTTTAATCAAGAACCTCCCACCCCCACCCCTGGTCAATGGTGTCCCGCTTAAAATCTTGTCACTCTATGATAGGGGGATCCTTGTCTTATTCCTATTCACATGAGAAATGCTTTTGGTTTTCACCATGAATGAGTTATTGGCTATTGTTTTTTCATCTATTGACTTTATTGTGTTGAAAAATGTCCCTGCTATCCCTATTTTGTTAAGCATTTCTATCAGGAATGGATGTTGCTCATTGTCTGCACTGATTTGATATACCATGTGGTCCTTATTTAGGTTTTATGTGGTGGAGTTCATTGATTTTTTTGGTAATATTGAACCAGCTTTGTGTACAGAGTATGAATTCTACTTGAGTGTGCTGTATTGAGTTTTTGGATATTTAGTTGCATTTTATTTGCCAGGATTTTGTTGAGGATTTTGCATAGTACCTCTCTTTACTATAAGCGTTATTGATATGTAGTCTTTTATCCTTGTGGTATTTCCCCCTGATTTAGGTATCGAAGTTATGCTTATTTAAAAAATTTTAAAAATGAGTTTTTATTCATTCAAAAAATGAGTTTGGGAATTTTATGCCCTTTTGTATAGTAAACAGTAGTCTGTATAGAATTCATAGCAGTTCTTTTCTAAATACTTTTCTTTTCATGTTCTGTTCTGGGGAGTGTCCCATATGCATGAAAGAAGAATCTATATTTTGTTGTTATTTGAGTCCTCTATATTTTGTCTAGTAATTTAGTTGGTTGATAGTGTTGTTCCATTCTTCTTTGTCCTCTATTGATCTAAGGGTGTTTTCCTGGTTATTTGTCTTCCTGGAGAGTGCTGTATTTGAAGCTACTCTTACTGCTGAACTACTTTTCTCTTCAGCTCTGTGAGAATTTTATTAATTTGTTTTCAATTCTTTTCACCAGGTCATATATATTTAATATGGTTATATTTTATTGTTCTACTATTCCTCTAATTATTATTAAATGTCCTTTGTTGTCTCTTATAATGGTTTTTTCCTTGCATCTGTTTCATTGAGATTAATATTGGCACTATTGCTTTTTAGTGGCTTGAATGTTCGTTTGGAGAAGTTTGGTAAATATCTTTCCATAGTTTGATTTTTAATCTATTTTTATCTTTGTGTTTATGTAGACTTTGTGTAGACCCTATATTGATGGATTTTTTTACCTAATAAAGTCTCACTCTCTGTCCTTGATTTGGTGGATTTCAACCAATTATTGACATATTTGTTGCTCACATTTTGCTTTTTATATTTGTTGTTTTAGAATTTGTTGATTTTTATGTCCCTCTTATATGTTGCTCTTATTTCTTTTTGCTGTATGGGTCTTATTTTCATCTAGCCATATGGTTTTGCTGAGAAGTGTGAGTTTGTTCTTATTGATTGTCCTTTGTAGGGTACAGCTCTCTTTGATTTTGGAAAATTTGAATGTAGAATGTCACAATGATTTTCTTTTGGGACCTGAACTATTTGGGCTTCTCTCAGTTGCTGGAATATTTATTTCCTCCTGCTTATGGTGTCAGAGAAGTTTTCTTCCATGATTTTCTGTCCCATTTTCTGTGTGAATTTTTTTTGGGGGGAGGCTTCTTTTTGCTCTGCCATTCCAAAGAGACATAGGTCTTTTTCTTTTGATGATGGTTCACATCATTCAAAGTCTTTCTTCATGTTTCTTTGCCTTTTCATTTATTGTCTTTCTTGTCCATTTTTAAAGGAGTAGCTGTGTCTATGAGTTCATAAATTAAGTATTCTTTTTCCATTTATTTTCCTGTTAGTCAGCTCTTTCATCATGTCGTTTAATTCCACTATGTCATTGCTCTTATTTTTTTGCTATATATTTGGTATAGGGTTTGTATATTTTCAATCATTTCCTCCATCTACTGAATTGATCTACACATTATTCTACTGAATTATATTTCTGATACTTTCAGGGCCTCTTATTTAAAGTAATTCTTATGGACTGGATACTATTTTATTGTGAACTTTTTTTTAATTCCCTCCCCACCCCCACCTCCATACCCTTAGGTTTTCTAGGTTGTTTTTCCCCTTGCCAGCAGATGGGATGCAGGGACATATTGCAACTGCCTTCTTGCATCTCAGGGACAGCCAGGGCCTTCCTTGCCAGGACTCAGGGATGCCCATGGTTTCCTTGCCAGATTGCCACTATGGCTAGGGTCTTTGTTTCAATGGAAAAGGATGGCGGGGACAGTTAGTACCTTCTCTGTCAAGTCTCAGGGGCTACGGAAGTCCCTATTATCAGAAATAGAAAATATTTGGGGTCTTCCTTGACTGGGGATGGCGGGGGTCTTCTTTATCAGGATGCAGGAACACCTCTTGCCAAGGGTAAGCATGGCACTAACATACATTATAAGGGGGTAGGGCCATATAAGGGCCTCCCTGCCAAATTTGGGTGACTGGGTTCTTCTTTGCTGGGAGACAGGGACTCCCAAGAACTTCATTCCTGGGAACAGAGGAAACCTGAGACCTTCCTTACCAGCAAGAATATGTCTCCCTTACCAGGTTTCAGGGAGCAACATTTGCCTCTTTTCTGTGATGTGTGCACACTTGAAACTTTCTGTGTTGGGAAGCATGTTGGAGACAAGGGTGGTCATGACTTCTTTTCATGGGGGTTGGGAACATCCAGACCTTTTCCTCCTTCTTGCTGGTGGGCTGGGGACTCCAGGAGCCTTCTTTACCAGTTCTGGGAGATGGGCGGAACCTTCCTTGCTGGGATCCAGGGATGCATGGTAACTTTCTTGCCAGGTTTTAGCATAATCTGGGCCTTCCTTGTAGGCTCCTGAGCTGGCTGCAACCTTTCTTGTTAGTGGGCAGGGACAGCTGGAGATTTCGCCTATGGTCAGAGACACTCAAGGCTTTCTATTCAGATCTCAGGATAACTGGGGCCTACCTTGTCATGTCCCAGACTTTCCTTGACTGGAAATAGACAGAACCTTCCTTGGTAGCTCATGGAGATAGATACCCGGGAACTTATTTGCTAGGGATTGGCATGTATCTAGATGGGTGGTGGTGAGGGGTGGGGCCTTTCATATTGCAGGGGTGGCTAAGACCTGCCTTGCCAGATCCTAAGAATAGCTGGAGCCATCTTTCATGGAGCATTGCTGGAACCTAGATGGCTGGGGATCAGGACTACCTAGGATGTTTCTTGCTAGTTTGCCGAAATGGTTGAAGCAATGATTTATTCCTTTTGCTCTGTTGTGTTTCTCATGGGTTTCTTTTTAACTTTATTGCTGATAGCATTACCTTTTTTGGAGCCATGGTTAAGAGATTTTATACAAATAAAGCCCTCCAAAAGCACAATGTCAAATATTTTAATGCACTAACACATGCAGTATATATAGTCTGAGGGTGTCTGGTGCTTAAACTGAGCATCACCCCTGTGTCTTGGACAAGATGCTATGTGTCACTGACTCTCAGTAGTTTCAGGTTTTTTCAAGATGGATTTCTGGTTAGACTATCAAGTAAAATTACAACACCTAGCATATTTTTTTCATTTTTTTCCTATCAGATATTTTCAAACTTTAAACTGTCAATTTATCTCCCTTCACCCACTTACAAATTGTCCAGGGAAGAGGTTATATGTAGATCCCTTTCACCAGTTCCCCTTTTCTATCCCATCTTCCCTCCACCCTTCCAGTATCACCACTGGTCCTGAAGGGATCATCTGTCCTGGCTTCCCTATTTCCAGCTTTTATCTGTACCAGAGAGCATCTGGTCTGGCTGGATTTGCAAGGTGAATTGGGGTCATGATAATGGGAAAGAGAGAGCATTGAAAACCTAGAGAAAGGTTTTTAAGGTACATCTTTTAAGATAGATTTGTTTGTTTTTCTTGAATCTATGATGTATTCAAATATATTTTGTCCATACCATAATTCAAAAACATCAATTCTTCTTCAATGTTCCTTATTCATTTACATACGAGGTAACTAAAAGTGTTATGGCTTGGATCAGTGGCACCTTAGTCTTCAATGGGACATTTTTTTTTTGCTAACCTTAAAAAGTATTGCAATATGTTGCTTGATTTTCTGTTTCTATGGATATTGATTATGGATCAAAATAAAATGATAAATGCTTGGCAGCTTCAAACTGCAAAAAACATCAAAACCTTAATTCAAGCAACATTTACCTTGCTCTTGCTTATTGATCCAGTTTGTGGGGGAATTTTTTGTATGTTTAAATGTAATGCATATTGAAGGCCATATTCATTAATCTTCATCAGTAAGTGCTTAAAGACCTCTTAGCTTTTAGAAAGCAAGATTGTACTGTTAGTACACCTCTGATTTTTCTACTGGTTATATGTAACTGATTTTGGAATCAGGACAATACCTCTCATAAAATGATAATGAAATGCTTTTATTTCATCTATTTTACTAAAGAAATTATGTAAAATTTAAAATAATTTCTTATTTAATGCTTGGTACAATCCTCTAGTGAAAAAAATTAAAACCTGTGATTTGGAAAGTATTTTAATACAAATTAATTAACTTAGTAAGGGTCATAAATTACTTCCTATTGAGTGATATGTGACAATGCTAATTTTCTAGAAAGTGTTACATATCACATGAATCATCAAATATGTGTGTAAAGTTGTTTGCAGTTTTCATATAATACCCTTTCAATATCTGTAGAGCACATACAGATGTTAAGTTTCTTACCTAATATTAGCACTGCTTTCTCTGCATTTCTGTCAAAAATAAAATAAAAATAAAAGAGTCTTTTTCACTCTCAGAACTCTGTCAATTTTTTAAGCATAATGTGTTTTTTTAATTTTGTTATGCAACTTTTTCAATTTCAGTGAGTTCTGGTCTACTTTTTGCCATTATTATTTTTCTTTCCATGTTTGAATTAATGTTCTTGGGGATTTTTTTTGGGGGGGGGTAGTTGATTTAGTTGAGAGCTCCAATTATTTGAGATTTTCCTTATTTTTTATATGTGAATTTAGTATTATGAAATTTCTACACATTTGCATTTTAACTATAATTTGATTTTATATATTGAAATTTCATTCTATTTAAGCTTTCCATTTTATTTCTCTTGAAACTTCACCTTTAATATTTCAATCTCATTTCTCTTAAAACTTTTCCTTTGAAGCCTGAGTTATTTAGAAATATCATTTTTAAGAATGTTTACTTTTAAGTGTTTGGAGATTTTTCGGTCACCTTCCTGCTATTTACCTGTGGTTTAGCCTCGTTGTAGTTATAGAACACTTCACATGACCTCAATTTGCAAATATTCAATGGACATCTGAAAATAATATTTAAATTTCTGTTATGGGCTATGTGCTGATAATATTTGTTGGTTGTACTGATTGAGGTACTACTAATTTCTAATTAACATGATTTTTTGTCTATTGTTCACAGTAAAATGTTAAAGTATCAATTATATTAGGGCTTATTTCACATATTTTTTCAACTTAATTGCTGATTGCAAGCACACTATAATTATTATTCCTTTTTGGTGGATTTATATTTACATATTGAAATGCACTCATTTGCTCTGGAATTTTCTTACTCTGAAGCTATTTTTTCTGATAATATAGATAGTGTTCCATGCTCTACAGATTGGTTTTAGTGATACCACGGAGTGAAATGACTCATCATTTATTTTTTGACTCATAATTAATTGACCATGTTAAAATTTAAAATTTTCATATATTTGATATCTTCTGATACCACAACACTGGAGATGGTTTAAAGGATGATAGTGTTTCCACTTAAATTTTTCTGAAATAGGTATGAATAGAGCATTGTTTTTAATGTAGCATTTGGGCTTGAGTAGAGAAATCATTGTCTAAAAGTTGTCTGTCTTGCTAGGTTGTTCTTTCTAGTCCTGTGACAAGTGGTAGCAATCTTTGTCAGGACTTTGATGACCTATTCTCATTGGTATTACTGGGTTGCTAGTAACTTGAGTTCTAATTCTATGATATCTGAGGGGGCGGAGGGAATACTACAAACAAAAAGGAAACTACAATCTTGTTGCTGAGGTTCTGAGATTCTGAGATTCTTAACTGATGAGTCTTACTATTTCCATCATAATCTTTTTATATGTGCACACACATACACACACAGATACACACACACACACACAGGAGGACCCAAAGCTAACCGGAATTATTTTTTCAAAGCTAAGCATTTAAATTTATTTTTACAAAACATTACCACTTTCAAATTACTCTCCCTTATAATTAATGCACTTGTTAAATCTTCAGTTCCATTCTTGAAAATATTTTTTCAGACTCATCTGTTGGAGGACTGACAGCAACTTCCACATTTTTTTCACCTCTTCTACATCAAATCACTGTTTTTTCATTCCCCTCTTCCTTTAAGGAAACAAAAAGAAGTCATGCAGAGGTCAGATGAGTCAGCTGTGTGGGGCAAGAGAGGCATGCTGTTTTGTTTTGTTTTTTTGACACAAAACAGCTCAGTGTGATGGCTATGTGAGTAGGTCCACTGTCATGGTGGCAAAACCAGTCCCCTGGCTTCCACAAATCAGGTCATTTTTGTCTTACACTGTTATGCAATCTTCAGAATCTCTAAATAGAAAGCTTGATAGCAGTTTAACCTGGTGGAATAAACTCCAGGTACATTATGAATCAACATTTTCATCCTTTTGAGAAACTGAGAGATGTCCAGAATGATGTTTGTCATCAATTGGCATTTCACCTTTTTCGAGATGAGAAAATCACATGTGCCCTTGACATTTTCCCTTAGCAATTTCCTTTTAAGCTGTGTTCACCATCACAGTAATTTCTGCGGGTATTTCCCTGAACAGGAAACAAAATTTCAAAGCCACATGCTGTTTTCTTAAGTCAGCTATCCCCAAAAAATGAGGTCCCAGTGAAAATGCTTTCAGGAAATTCTCACTGTAACCAGAGAGATGCTTTCCAAGTACCACCACTGTGTGCACTAACTCAGATCAAGTTGCCAGATGCTTGTCTAGTGAGGAAAAAAAAGCATACTATGAAAGTTCCACTCAGCAGATTTTTTCCAGTTCTTGGGGTATACCTCCTCACATCTTTTTTAATGGTATTTAGGAAAACGAATAAGACAAAGCATATCTACTCCATTTTATTTGAACTATAATTTATATAGTAGATAGGATCTTACTATCAACTATTTTCACTTGCATAGCAGTACACAGGAATGTGCATATTTTTTCTATATCTAATAAATCAAATAATATTGGTGATCTATTAAAACATTTATAAAATTTGTGAGAGAGCAAAATAAACTCCATTTAGATTTTACAATTTTCTTTTAATTAGTTTTTCAGCCATTTTATTGGGAGCTCATACAACTTTTATCACAATCCATGCATACATCCATTGTATGTTAAGCTCATTTGTATATTTGTTGCCCTCATCATTCTCAAACTTGCTTTCTACTTAAGCCCTTGTCATATCTTACACCATCCAATGTCTCCTTTCACCCACTTCCCTGTTAGACTTTTAACAAGAAAATTGTTTATTATTTACATGCCTATTAGGTCTCTTTTTATGTTTTTATTTGTATTTGTATAATTTTTAATTCCAGTAAGTAATTCTAGGGTAAGTTTACTGGTTAAGGTAAAATTCCAATTTTGCATAAATTACAAAAATAGCAATATTTTATACTCGTATTTACTTTTAATTTTTATATTTTAAGTTATAACTAAATTTAAAAATTCAAAACAAACAATAGAAATAACATTTTCTGGCAAAAAATCATAAAATATAGTAATCAAATACATTATTCTGTTCGTGAGATTTTCTAGCAGCACTGCATTTTTGTGTCTTTAAGAAAATGCATATATAATGCAATACAGAAAAAATAATTTATTTCAATAAGGTTATTGGTGTAGAATAGACTGTCAGGAAAACAAACAACTCTCTCTCAGTAGAAGTAAAAACAGTGCATTCCTTAGAAACAAAAATGATGATATTTTATCTTACCTAATTTGGAGAAATTATCAGTCATCAAATGAAGAGATAATGCTTGACAAAGAAGAGTTTGCAAAAAAAAAAGGTGGAGTCTCAAGGGTAGGAAAGTGCAAAATCAGTCAGTGTTTCATTCTGTTGTACATGCAATCAACTTGATGTCACCTAAACAATGACATGCAAAATAAAATTTATTTGCAAAAAGCCATCTTTAAAAGTTATTACAATGGCAACTTTCTCAAGAGAAAAAAAGAAAGGAAGTTGATTACCTCTCATATTTCCATTACTTTGAATCTTTATAAAATACAATCAAGTCAAAATCTTAATACTAGGGCACAAGGAAATGAATATTTCAATCACCCAATTCTACTGAAGGGAATCTTTACAGTTAGGTCATAATGTTAACTGGAAATATCCTTGCATTGAAAGGTATAACTTCTGATTTTGGTATTATTCACTGAATTCATATCCTATTAAAAAATTTGTAACTCACTTCTTAGGCAGAAATTAGAGAAATAAAACATGTAAATCTTGTTGCATTTGGCAAAAATATTTTTCCTTAAGCAAGAAATATGTGTTTATATTACAATACTTAGAAAAAAAGCATGTTACTGTTCTAAATTAGTTGCTGGTCCTGTAAATGTGTTTGTCTTGACAGATTAGAGAAGCAATCACATTAGCATGAACAGTCTTCAGATCTACCATGCACTTCTCTGTCAGAGCCTCAGATGCAATGAGATAGAAGATGGCCCCCAGGGTTTCCTTTACAGATGTCAGGCCCAGAAATAATGTGTTAGCTATGTGAGTACAATCAGACATTTTGAGTAATTGATGGTTGGTTTATAAAAAAGATTTCTTGAGGTTTTGTGTTGCTAGTTCATGAAAAAATTTCTGACTTTTGTACAACTTGCTAGTACATTTAAAATATTCTGTGAAATGAGATTAAATGAAAAAGAAGTAATATCCTTTTATGAAAAGCAAATATACATAAGTGTATATTTAGGAAACTCTTTTACTTTTTTTGCTTGTTACTATGGTTACCAGTATTCAAGTAACAATTGAATTTTATTGTCACTGCAAAGAATTGTGTAATGCTTGATGAATTAAGCCAATAAATCTGAACAGTTATGAGTTGGTATAAAATGTGTGAAAAAGTTGATGTATTAGTTTTATAACATAGTTCAGAAGTTTAAAAATTTAAGTATCCTTCAACTCAGTTGGTTCCTGAGAACTTGGAAGTCTCCAAATATTGACTAAGTAAATGAAAAATGCATATGATTTGTTACATATATATGTAACACTCGGACTGTTGGTACCGCTGTAATTCCAACTAATAGTTAACAATATAGGGTTTCTGAGCCTGTAAACCTTTAAATGACTAGAGAGCCTCATCTTTCTCTCAAGTCGTGGAAGGGGGTTTTAAGGTTATGCTTAGCAACACAGTGTCTAATAGGATGCCTACAGTGTATGTGTATGATATGTATATTTTATATAATATTAGATATCACATACTTACAATATCTTTACTATCCTATGTACATACATAATGGATATGTCTATACATAATATGTAATAATATGTTATGCCATAGATGATATACTATTACACATTAAATGATATTATAGATGTTGTTGTTAGGTTCCATCAAGTGAGCTTCCACCCATAGTGACTCCGCACAACAGAACAAAGCACTGCACAGTCCTGCACCATCTTCATAATTGTTCCTATGCCTGAGCGTACTGATGCATCCACTGTGTCCATCAGTTCAATGTGTCATTGAGGGCTTTCCTCTTTTTGACCACCCTTCCACTTTACCAAATATGATATCCTTCTCCAGGCACTGGTCTTTTCTGACAATATGTCCCAAGCATGTAAGTCTTGCTATCCTTGTCTCTAAGAAGCCCCCTGGCCTTACTTCTTTCAATACAGATTGGGTTGTCCTTTTTGCAATCCCTAGTACTTTCTTTTTTTCCCCTTTTTTCATAGTACTTTCAGCATCTTTCTCTAGAACCCCAATGCAAATGCATGTGTTCTTTTATGATCTTCTTTGTTCGATGTCCACCTTTCACATGTTCAAGATGAATTGGAGAATACCATGCCTTGAGTCAGGCATCCTCTAGTCTTTACAGAATATCCTCGCTCTTTGATACTGTAAGATTTGCTAATTAATGAATCTCTTCATCCCTTGACTGTCACTTAAATGAGTACTGATTTTGGATCTGAGTAAGACAAAATCCTTGACAACTTAAAACTTTTCTCCATTTACCTTGAGGTTATATATAACAATATATAGTATCCTACATATAATACAGTTTATATATCATAGCATATATTATATTACAAGTAATTTATGACACAGTGCCAAAATATGAGTCCCTCAGATTAAAAGTTATACAAAATACAATTGAGGAAGAACTGCCTCTTCCAAGTAGATTCCATCTTAATAGTATAATTGGAGTAATGCTTTCAGAAACTACATACCATAATTATTTAACCTGCTTAGTGAACAAATATTTGGAGAAATCTGACTGAAGAATTAAAGAGTATCAGGATTAGAAAAAAGGTTATTAACTACTTATGACATGCAAATAATTCAACCTGTTGATGTTTGTTTTGATCACTTAAAGTGCTTGGTGAAGGGAAAATAAACTGCAACCTTCAATGTGCATTGCATTTCAGTGTAAAGAAAATCAAAACCCTCAAAAGGAGTTAAATAGGTAACATCATGATAAACAAACACCAAAAATTAAAGGGATCCAGACTTCATACTAGTTGATCCTGTAATCAGCACTCAAAGAAGCAGACATCAAGAATTAAATTAAATTATGTGTTGTTTTGGGTACTATCAAAGACCTACTTAATTTATTAAAGCAAAGAGGTCACCTTGAGCACTAATTTGTTCTTGACCCAAACCATATTCTTCTTAATTGCCTCAGATGCAGGTAATGACTGGGCAATATGCAGGCTTCAGAAAATTTGATTTACTTGAATTATGGTGTTGTTTACAGATGTTGAAAATACCATGGGCTGACAGAAAAATAAGGAATATCGATAGAATGCTTCTTAGAATTTGGCATGGAGAGACTTTGTCTCACATACTTTGAGCAAGTTATCAAGAAGGGACAGGATGGTCCAAGATGAGGGTTATTGACATAGTGGCTCCCAAAACAGGCTCAAACATAAGAGCCACTGTGGGCATAGAGTGAGCCTGAATGCTTGCTTCTGTTGTCTAGTGTTGCTCTCGGTCACAACTGACTCCATGACATTTGACATATATTATGTTCTTTGTATTATATATCATATTATTTGCCAACCTTGATCATTCATAAAAGTAGCCCAATCAAAGTTATTTCCCATGTAATACTTGTAAGTAGTTATACATCTCATGTATTGCTCCTGAGATCACTATGTAAAACTTCACAGGAGTTTTTATTCAGATTAGAATTTTAACAACTTTTTAAAAATGAACATCAAAAATTTAGTGAGTGTAGTATAATTAAATTGAATGACTGATATTTCAGGTATATTATTGTGACTTTATTTCACAGCAATCTATTGAAGTAATTGTGATTCCTCATTTATAGACACATCATAAGTGTCAAAAGGTAAATCATTTTCTCAAGGTGACATAGCTCAGATGTGTCTAAATGTCTCAAATTTCTAATTTCAGCCTGGTTCATTGGGTGCTGGTCATTGTGACAATCTGTGAAAAACATTAGGAGAGCAATCTAATAAGGGTTATTATTTTCAAATTATTTGCTATCTACTTTACTCTTCCTGATGATATTTGTAGTTAGAAGTGTGATTTTGATAACTCCCAAGGTTGTAGACAGTGGTAAAACACGTACAGGTATGCATTAGAAGTCGAATATGCATTTCAGGTCTCACAATTTATACTCAAGGTGACTAAATGGAAATAAAGCGAGCTTATTTGAGACATGGAAGTTCAGAACATTGTCTCACTTTCTTTTATCTCCTCATCTCCTGTGGGCCCTCAAGAAACAAAGTTTGAAGCTGAAGGATTAGCCTCAGCAGATCCACTTATTTGATTAGTGTCCTGCCTGCTCTGCTTTTACTCGGGTTCATTGATCAAGATGATTGGATTCTCTGTCCTTTGCTGGTTAAGTCAGGCAGAGGAAACAGGATCATTTGCTGAGATTTGAGTCCTTCGGGCAGATCCATGTCTTCAAATGCACAGTTAACTGGCTGTTCACTATGGCGTTCAGTAATAAAAGCAATAAAAGGAGTCAAATGGCCCCCCTGTTAAAATGAAATTTTACTCTCTCTCTCTGCTTCTCAGCTAGTGAAGCTGGACTTTGACATAGCTAGTGAACTGTATTAGCTGTTGGAACAGATTCCCCAAAGAGGATAGATGATCCATTGCTCAGAGAAATCTAAAGTGAAATGACCAGAGCATGACAGAAGAAAAAGGGTGAAAAAAATTCTCTGCATGAAGATGGCCAAATGGGAATTGCGTGGCCTCTATACATACTGTCTAATTCACTTTTGTGATGTTTAAACAGTATATGGAGAGCAGATTGGTATATTTCAGGATTAGAAGGAGCATATTAGCTTTAGTTACAATAAAATAACACTGGTTAGGAACTTATACACTCTACAATGAAATATATTAATCAAATGATTGCAAAGCTCAAACATGTTTTTAAAATTGGGAATTAGTGAATTTTAGAGAAAATATTGAAATATGAGCACATTATATATCCACTGTAATACAAGGATATATTCTGAGTTTGTGGATATATATCTATATATATATCTATATCTATATTTCTGTTCAGGCAAGAAATGTTTCTTCTTGCATAGCTTTTTTGTGAATTCACAGTATAAGAAAATGAGTAAATTGATCATTCATTTCAGTGGTTTTGAGAGAAATTTTTACCAGGATCACTAACAAAAGAAAAAATAAAGTACTAACTAGTTGCATGACAGAGGCTCGGGTGGTACTCTCTGTCAGGAAGTGCTGGACTGAAAATCAAAGCTCAACATTGTAAGCCAGTAGCCGCTGTCCAGAAGAAAGATGAGGTAGCCTTCTCTCACAGAGGAACCGCTTTTGAACCCATAGACGGCGCTGCTATGAATAAGAATTGACTCGATGGCTTATTTGTTTTATTTGCTAGCAAGAATAATAATTAGTGATGGTAAAGTTATAATCACATTTTCTTTTCTTGCCACTTTTAGAAATAATTTCATACTAAAATGAGTCCTCACGATAATATTCTAGAATATATAGCATTGATATTTCCACATAAAAACCTGATTTTAAATGATCTTTAGATTGCTAATTCAATCTTTTGATTTAAAGAGAAAATATCTATAATTACAATCATAGAGAGGTAATCCATGATATAATAAAGCCTGTGCTTCATGCATCAGTACTTCCCTAGCAGTTTAATAATTTAAACCAAATTTCACATGGGTGATCATTTGAAAGAAAGTAGTGTTTTTTAGTTTTTGGTTTTTTTTGCATCACTGCTCTTTGGTGGTCATGGGAGATACTCAGGACTGCTCCTGAGAGCCGCTGCTGGATTTGAACGGTCAATCCCCCGGGCCGCAGTCCCGCATTCAACCACTTATGCCACGGGGCTCAGGTCTTTATTGCACATGAGCAAACATTTTCAATCACAAACATTTCTTTTTCTCAGCAATTTCATTAAAGTTTATTATTGCTTATATCTTATTACCAAATAGATCAGGATGAAATGAGATGCCTTCTCACTTGAATGTTAGCCTGCTAACTTCTCTAATATACCCCACAAACATGAGCATCTTCTGTGAGTTCTGTGTGGCTTTAAACTGAATGACAGAATGTGGATGTTATATAACATGTGGGCAGGATGGTTGGTGTCAAGATCGGGTGTGAGAGAACTGGAGAACGGAAGCATGTCTGACCTCTTCTTTGTGATAATCAACCTTGGAAGGTGAAGGACATCAAATGTATCCTCCATGCTGTGCCGTCTGAGTAAAGAAAAAAATTCATAGAGACATTCATAGGTGTGTAAGAAAGAGGTTTATAGACCAGAGCAATAGAATATTGAGAAAACACCACAGCCCAATCCAGATCAATTCTATAACTCCACTATTAGTCCATATGTCTAATACCAGTCCTCTTCAGAGTCACAAAACACATGCAATGACGCTGACTGCAGAAAGATCACAGCTTAGCAGGCGGAAGGTCTTGTGGATCCAGCAACAGTGTAAGCATCTCAGTGCTGGCAGGGCCCCACCTGCTGCAGGGATCTAGAGTAGCTCCGTGTGTCTTGTCAACAGAAAGGCCTGGCAAGGGAATAAATATGCGTCCCACCTGCAAGGAACGCTTGATCTCCGGAGCCCCTCCAAATGTGACCATCAAGCTGCAACTTGATTGACAGGCTAAACTCCACCCTTTCACTCTTCAGTCTCTCAAATTGACCACAGTATGTAATGACCACAATGCCACTCTCAGTGGCTCACATTCATTCTTTTGCATGTGGTTTCCCAGATATCCTGGCAATATTTGTGGAAAAGAATATTTTTCTACATTAAATTATCTTGATAATCCTGGTCAAAATTCAATTGACCATAAATCAAAGGATTTGTTTTGGGACTATCAATTCTATTACACTAGAGCATATTTCACTCTTATACAAGTGCCACATTGTCCTGATAGCTAGTTTGAAATTTAAAAATGCAAGTAATTCAGTGTTTTCTTATTTTTATATTAATTGTTTATTCTGGATCTCCTGAATTTCCATATGGATATTTAATGTTCACTTGTAAAGTTCTCCAAAAATATATTTGGAATAGCAATAAATCTTGTTAAACTGTATATCAATCTATGGATCATTGTCATTTTAAAATTGCTAAGTCTTTCAGTTCACAAAATTTGGATAGACTCCAAATCCAGGTAATATTTTTTGTTTTGGCTAATTTATGGTAGAGAGTCATATCCTGAATCTTCCAGGCACACCACACACTCCAAAGGTGACACCAGAAATATCTGATGTGGAAGCTCCACTAGGTGAACTGATCTTTACTTCAATCATATCTGCAACATGAGGACATAAGACTGAAATTGCATGATGATTGAGAGCTATAACAAGAGTAGGTAACTAATGAACAGAAGGTATTTGAAAGATAGGTGGACAGTCATTGACTTAGTACATAATGCCCAACTTGCTGTATTAGGACATATATTATTACAGAAGACCTGTGATTGATAGTGCCAGTGATTATTATTTTCAATTTTACCTGACAACCAACTTGAATTGTTTGGGTAAATAGCATCCAGTCACATAAAGATTTAGTCCGCCAGAGTGCATAATTGAAGCATTTCAATATGTAGTTAGCCTACACTGGTCAAATAACCTTCTCTCAAGAGTGTTTAAAAAAAATTAGCACTAGGGGCTAATCAAGGACACTATTAATGGAAGATCTTATTCTCCATGGAGATGATCAGTGTTATAGTTCTAAAATACGTCAAGCAACCCAGTGGTCTAGGTTAGAATTGTCTTACAGAATTTTCAAGACTTAAATTTCCATGAAAGCAGACTGCTATAACCTTCTTCTGTGAAGTTACAGGTGGGCAGAACTGCTTCCATTCTGATTAGCAACTCAACCCTTAATCACTGAGTCTCCAGGGCTCCTTATTTCAAGCATAGGGTATTTGAAAGTCATGCTTCATGCTTATAGATAATAAGTAACATTGTTACATAGAGTAATCCAATAAGCAGAATTTTAGTTATTTGTTTTTCATTTAATTCAGTTTCTTACTTAACTTTGAAATATCTGCTCCAAGCAATGTAGACTACTTGATTATCCCTGGACTTATCAGACACCTTAGTGAATTCTTCCTGTCTCTCTTGTCCTTTCTACATGGTTTGCCAGGTGAGTTTCTAGCCCTCCTTCTAGGCCCAGAAGAAAACTAACAGCTACTCTCTTTTTCACTACTTTCTCCCCTTTCCTCTACAGTATAACTAACTACATTGCTACCTATTTGTTGGTATTCTTAGAGTATAATTTTGTTGACATAGTTTACTCATTCATACACTTTTTTCATTTCCTTTTTTACATTAAGTTCTCTTTGAGAATTAGAACCACATGTCATCCAGTTCTAGATTTCTGTTTCCAGAATAATGTTTAAATCAAAGTATCATTCACTGATTATGAGTTGAATTTTAAAAATGCATACCCTGTTAAATGTTATAGATCAACATTCTAAGTTGTTGTTTTTTTTGAATGTGTATGTTAGAAACCTTTCTTTCCAATAATTATTGAAGAGCTAAATCTCTGGGTCATACTACATATCTCATTTTATATAAATTCAGATTTTATATAAATTTATATAAATATATATAAATATATAAATTTTATATAAATTTATATAAATTCAGATTTTAAAATATCAGATTTACAAAAAAAGTTTTATAAAATAATGCTTTTTAAAAATCTAGTAAATGTATTAACCAATCAAAATAATAAATATATATATTTTATGTTGTACATTGTACTTTTGGAATGGTTTCCTATTTACATCTTTTATGAAAGTGGAAAGTTCAATACTATTTCATAGATAAGAGTGAGTTCAGTTTTCTAATTACACCTCAGCTTATTTCCCAAGGGACAGAACACTATTTTAAAGTAAATCACCATAACACTAATGAAGGCAATTCTATTTACACAATAAAGCAATCAATAGATACCTATCGATCCCCCACTATGTGTCAAGAAATGGGATAAGTATAAGATTCAAAAGAAATGTACACTTGGTACTTCAGGAAATACATGAACAAATGGATAATGATAGACAGACCTTTGAGAAGAATATGTACATGGAGCAGGGACATGAAATATTAGGCTTCACTCAACAGAAGAGGAGCAAATGTAAGCACCATTCTTGCTGTTTTTGTTTCTTAGTTCATTTTGTTTCCATAAGTCTTAAGTGGAAAATGTGAAAGAAATAAATGACGTAACAGACATGAACAATGACATAAAGGATATACGGAAAGTGATTTAGAAAGATTTAGAGAGAAGAAATGATAGGTAGGGCATTCTATAAAATGGTTTTGCTCTGCAGGTTCAGTGGTATGTTACTTCTGGTGAAAAGAAACATAGTAGAATCTTTGATTGCTATCTTAAACATAAGTCAAATATCTTGATACACAGAGATGACTCTGAATTATCTTGACAGGCCCTAAAAGCAATTGCAGGAAACCTTATAAGATGAGGAATATTTGACACATACACAGAATATGAAACAGTAAGATCTCAGAACAGAGATGAAAATTATACAGCCACAGACAAAGAAGTGATATCCGTGGCCACAACCAAAACCTGGAAGAGACAAAGCAAGTATACTCTGAAGACCTGAATAGTGAAACTCACTCCAGATTCTGCCCTTCAGAACTTCAAGAGACTAAATTTTTATTGTTTTAGGACATCAAGTATATAGTGATTTATTACAACTGTCATAATAAAGCCCAAAACTTCCAGAAAAGTCCAAATCAGACATGTTTATCTAACCCAGGACAATTATAGTTCCCCCTATTATTAATGAAAACATTTTAAAAAATTTATAATTTTATGCATAAAATTAAATACAAGATAAATAAATTGGTGCCATGTAACCAATTCCAATGCCTGGTGGCCCTACAGGATAAAGTATAACTGCTGGTAAGGGTTCCCAGGATGTGCAGCTCATTGGTGCATACAGCCTCAACTTTCTTACACGGGTTGCCTCATGCACTCAAACTTCCGACAGTTGAGTTAGCAGCTGGGGCTTAAACCATGCACTACCAGGATCCTTTAAAATTGAATATCAATTCACTGCCATCGAGTCAATATTGACTCATAGTGAGCCCTTGTGGGAGATGTTTCCAAGACTGCAATAGTTGTTTATGGGAGTAGAAAGTCCTACCTTTCTCTGATGGAACTGTTAGTTGTTTCGAACTGTGGACCAGGTGATCGCAACCTAATGTATGACCACTACACCACAAGGGCCTCTACTACACACAGGAAAATGTCTTTAGATTAAGATGTAAATATAGAATCTCACCACATATGTTTACTAAACTCAGGCATTCTTCTTTGTAATAGTCATTGCACTTCATTTCAAAAAATGAATTATGTTTGTTGGATGATAGTTCTCAGTTTTATTGAAAAGGCTGTGAATTTCAAATTTTTTAGCTTATAAAACCCTTTGACAATTTTATCAATGCCCATGAAAATACACAAACATGTAAAATATGCAACACAAATGTATTGGTTTTGTGAACTTTATAAGCTCAATCAACCACTACAAGTAAATTTACTTTGAAAACAAGCAAACAGATAAGTTATATTTGAAACATAATTAGTATTAGGACTCAAAAATTCATTTATGTAAGCTTTGTAGAATTTATTTCAATGTTTATTAAGGGTGAAAAGGGTTTCATAAAATATAGAGAATGGCGAAGTTCACCATATCATTTTGTGCCCGTGACTTCAAGTAAAAAGCAATTTGATTTTACTCCATTTTTGTCTAACTAGTAGCATGAATTCAGAAAAGCTATGTTCTACTTTCTTTTTCAGACTCTTATTTATATATTTCTGCTGATATAAAGGGTAATCTTTAGGTCTTTTGCATTTCTAATCCCCTACATCTCTCTAAATGTAATATTCACCTACTACGTGCCAGAGAAAACCGACCAGATTTTCAAAAATTAGAACAATAAGTCCTCAGGAAATGTTGACAAGGAAAAATACAGAATTGGAGCAGTCAAGAGGAAAATGAATTGTGAAATAATTCACATCCCTGTGATTTTCTATCCATTCTGAGGATATTGTTGGATTTATATATGCAAATTTGTTTCCTAAGCCTTTTTGATATTTAGTTACTTTATCTGATTCTCCTAATCAGGCAGATATCTAATTTGATCTCAGTATAGATTGTTTATGTAAGTCATGCTTTGTATGCACAGTCTCTATGGTAGCCACAGTGTCAGTCATCCTGAGCAGAATCCGTCTTGAAAATAAAACTATGTATGGTCACATAGCTGGCCTATATGGTCAGTTTCCAATAAGAACATATTTGTCAAATCGAGTTAAGGTACACAGGAAGCCAGTGGTCCACCAATGTGTTTGATTTCTTTTTAAAGAAAGAAGAAAGCAAACTAAATTCATTGTGTATTCAATGATGTCTGCATTCTCACATTTCTCTCTGTGTAATAACTATCTTGATGGAAAAGATAAAATAGGAACCTGGCTATACTGGCTAGATTTGTTCTGCATAGTGCTTACTATGTATTGGGTTACATAGTCTCATACTTACCAAGGTTTTTGTTCACATTAATGGAATTTGTACTAAGCTAGTGTATTAGGCCAAGTTTACTAGAGAAACAAATTCAGAGACATTCTTATAAGTGTAAGAAAGAGCTTTATATCAAAAAGCAATTATATATTGAGGAAACATCCCAGTCCAATCAAACTCAAGTCCATAAGGCCCATACTGGTCCATAATTGCCTCTGTAGACTCACATGCTCAAACATTACATGAGCAACATGCAATGGCGCAGAAGGCAGGAGGATCACAGGCCAATGACTTCATGGCTATAGTCACGTGGATCCAATGGCAGTGTCTCTGGCAGCAATCTTCAGGATCTGTCAGCAAGAAAGGTGAAATCAGAGAGAAAGGGGTAGGTACTCAGACCCCTCCTTTTGAGAGGGCCATGGCCATAAGGATTCACTATTAGGCCGCCAGGAGTAAGCAGGTTCACAGACTAAACTCCACTCCTACACTTTTATATATGTTCACATTGACATGAACTTATATAATTACCAGAACTATTTATTCTTCATGACAGTTCACTGGTAACAATATTAACTGCAGTGGTTATTACAAATGAGTCAGAGGCATATGGATTGAAAAATTATTTATATGTTAAGATAAAAGCCTAATAAATGTATAAACTCAGCATTCTTCATTAATTGTTCTATTTGTTTGGCAACTTTATATAGTTTTAGTGTAGCTGTGGATCGCAAACAGAGTGGAATATTTCAGGTATTTATACAGTAGAATCACTTTACCATTGTGCATGTGGCACTGTCTACAGGCAATTGAATTTCACCAAAAGAGCATTTTATTACGGATTATGAGTACACTTTGCAGAGTTTCACTAAACTCTTGCTTTAAGATAAGTTGGAAAAATATCCTAATATGCCAGTAATTTTTATAAATAAATTTTCCTTAATTTACTATGTGTATATTTACTCTTTGGAGTCCAGACCAGAAACAAGGAGACTTGGTGGCATGCTGGCTGTTAACTTCAAGATTTCCTGTTTAAAACCACAAACTGCCCAGGGAGAGAATGAGGGGCTTTCTATTTACATAAACAATGACCATCACGGACCTCATGGGTATAGTTACATTTGTCCTATAGAGTCATTCTGAGTCAAAATAATGCAGCAGCAGAGAGTTGGGTTGTTTTTGTTTTTTTAATTCTACTTAATAAATGTTTAAAATCAAGGATGTTACTTTGAGGAATAAGGTGCGCCTGACCCAAATCATGGTACATTCAATCACTTATATAGAGTTGAAAGTTGGACATAGAATAAAGAAGACTGAAGAAGAATTGATGCAATTGAATTATGGTGCCAGCAAAGAATATTAAAGTATGATATGTTGGCAAAAGAAAAAAAATAAATCTATCTTGGAAGACATATAGCCAGAATGCTTTCTAGAGGCAAGGATGGTGAGGCATCATTTTACATAATTTAGGCATGTTGTCAGTAGAGATGTGTCTATGGATAAGGACATCCTGCTTGGTAAAGTAGACAGGAGAGAGAGAGAGAGAGAGAGAGAGAGAGAATGAACATAGGGGCTCGCACATAGGAAAAATCCAGAGGATGGCCTGGATCCTGCATGTTCCCCTCAGTCGCACAGAGGACCACTGTGAACTGGAAGTCCCTGCCTGACCCTAACAGCAAGAATAGCCCGCTGTTTCGAAAATGCTAGTGACACTTATACTTTCTCAATAATATACTTTCTATATTTTGTTAACATTTTTATTTTGTATATAATTTGTAACCTAAATGCATGAATGAAATCCAATATCTAAATAATAAGGTGTGGGATTTATACATCAAATAAACAATCTCTTTATGACAATTTCCTTGACTGTCCTTTCTGTAAATCTAGATTTTTATTTTCAGGGTTAATGCTTTCAAATATTTACTTACATAATTTAGAGCCCTGATGGTATAGCACTTAAGGATCAGACTGTTTTCCCCAAGCATAGCAGTTCACGAGCACCAGCTGGGGCATTCTACTTCCATACAGAGTCACAGTTTTGGAGCTCCACTGGGGCTGCACTACCGGGTCCTTCATTGAAATGGTTAGTCAGTCAGAATTTAGTCAATGACCATGACAAAGAACCAGATTATCATGCGAAGCAATTACATTCTTTGTCTGTAATATTAAATGTATGCATTATTATTTCTCCCCATTTTTGATAGATTGTGAAGCCAGTTCTGGAGACGTTACATGATTTCTCTGTTGTCAGAAGAATTTTATCTAACTCCTGCATGAAGGATCCATTTCAATTGTAACTATTCAGGAAAGAATGGTGATTTCTGACATGACTTAAATATAGAATAAAGGGAAATGATGTAGGTGGGGAGGGATGGAGCTGCAGTGCCATGAACAGCACATATATAGAAAGCAAGATGTCTGAAACAAGTGTACCCTGAACCACTCACCAGTTCAATCAACACATTTCAGCAAAGTATATTGACAGTTCTGATATGGAGGATAATAATATACTACCTATACACAAACAGAAATCACTCCTTTGAGCTAAGTGATGCTCTAATCAGCAAGGAGAGGTATGTCTTCAAAGTCTGTTTCAAACAAAACTTCAAAAACCCAACAGAATTTTAAGAAGCAAGACCATTTATGTGGAGAAATCTACTGAGCAGCAGACAGAGAAGCTGACATTTTAAAACTGAGCCATTGAAAGGCTCCCTGGTTTCAATAACACTCACAGTACCAGGGTCTACAAATTGCAGCATTGGCCACAATAGCCTCCTTATTCATTCATCTCTTTCAATAAAGCTGGACACATTATCAGTTAAAAGTGACAGTGTCAGGGGCTATAAACAGGGGGCTATAAACAGTTGTGAAATAACAAACTTTCTGAAGATCCTTCACATAAACTTGTACAGGTAAGAAAAACAAATCATCAAAATGTATGCACATTTAATAAAGGTTTGGATAATAAGGATATTGCAGCACACAAGAAAACAAGAACAAAACAGATGGCAATATGTAATTATATATGCACTATTAAAACCTCTACAGATAATAAAATAATGTGGCAGTACAACGTAAGTTACAATGTTAAATAGTTGACCATAAAATACTTATTTTACTGTCTCCAGATATTATTTGGTACTTTGATATGTAAGATGATACTCAGACACAAGAAAGTGATATATGGACTAACTTTACATACATTTGTTTTATATGCATATGCTCTCATTACAGAGTTAATTTTTGAAGTGAGTATAGTCAACTACAAACCTGAAGTAATAGAGTGACATATGGAAATATAGAGAAAAAATACAGAATTGAAATTTATAGTCAAGCAAAAGTTTCTATGTTAGATGAGCTTTGAAAGATGAATATAATTTAGCTAAGGAAGAAGGTGAAAATCATTTAAGCAGGATGAATACATTTCAAAGCACATAGACCTAAGAGATTATAACAAGTGAAAGAGAGTTATTTGAAACATGCAGGTGGAATCATTGCAGATGAGACTAAGGATGTAATTGCCGGTAAATCTTGAAACCTAATGTGCAAGAACAGAATGTGTGACCTTTATTTTCCCCTTTCCCAAAAGCTTTCAGAATGTCTTGAGGGATTTTCAGGTGAGGAATGACATAATTACATTGGTATTTGGAAAGAGGCCAGACTGAAGCAGCGAAACCATTAGGTGGCTGAAGCAGAAATTTAGGTGAGAAATAGCCCCAACATTAGCTGTGAGGTTAGAGACATGCAGGCATTATGGAAAATGTAAATACTGTAAAGCAGAATCAATAATCCCATGGTTCATTGAACGTGGGGGAGCATGTGCTGCAGGGAGGGCAAGGGTGAATGAGAGGACAGAGCATAATCATGGAATTCTGGCTGCAGGCGTCCGTGATGCTTTCACTATGGCGGTGACAAGAAGAGAAAGATCACATATCCTAAAAATATGAATCCTTCAAAGCAAGCCTTCTTCTGAATACATCTCTTAATTAGCACTACTACCTTTTTCATAACACCTCACTTGTATTTTATCTACAGTGCTATATTGTTTTCCTATCATCATAGTTTGATGTGCATATGAGAAAAAGGGAGCCAACCTTGTTCAAAACAGTTAGCATAAAAGTTGATTCACAAAAGAAAAAAACTTAATAAGAGACCAATAACAACATGAAACATGGCAGTATGTCACTGGCAGATGTCTTAAAATAAATTGACATATAATTGTTCGCTCATTATTTAAGCAATATTTTGGATAACTTCATATTGTTTTTGTTAGTTACTGTGCTGTCAATTAGAATTTTTATGTTGCTCATTTGTACAGAGTAAAATTGCACTACCTGTGACCTTCATAAACAGATCTTCAATCTTGTCTTCTAAAGTGACTAGGGAGGTTTGAACTGCCAACATTTTCTCTCCCAGTGATCTTAACCATTTATGGGGATTCCAGAACACAAGGATTCTGATTTTAATTTTACGAGGATGCAAGTTTATCTAATAAAGCTTTTACGCTTTCTTAACCTTTAAAACTTTTTAAAATTTTAAAGAGCTTCAGAGATGAATTAAAGTGGAGACTTGGTGCCTTTGGCTCGCTTTGACTGAAGCAGTGAAATCTTGATGTTTTTATAATTCAATTAATTTGTTCTTGCACGAGAAAAGTCTTTCATGGAGTACCTAGATCTCATATTGCATCAAAGTAACCTGAATCATAGATTCATAATTAATTGTATTTTATATTTGATAAACATATTAAATATTCATGATGTTTTAAGTTAAATAAATTAAAGGATAGGGTACACTTTACCAAAATCCAGCAATTATCTTACATTTTTGTAGCTGGGTATATTATTAGAAGTTCTACTGAATCACAAAGAAGGCCTCAAGGGATCTGTTAGGTAAGTCTTGGATTACTAACTGCAAGGTCAGTCTTCCACACAACTTCTAACTTTACTCTTCTGATTGAATATTATAATCAATTGTCAAGGTTTTGAAAATCCTTTGGGAAAAGTGATGAAAATTGTATGGATATTGTTTCAGCATTTTTCCTCATTATCTATATCATGAATTTTCATGAATGTAAGAGATCAATATTATCAACATACAAATAAGCAATAATATTTCTACCTCAAAAAATCATGCCACAATAATCCCATAGTTCTAATGATTTAATTTCTTCACAGCAAAATCTTTGAAAGAGGAACCCATAATTGCAATATTTGCATCTTCTCTTTTTTGTCCCTGAAACTACCCCAACCAACCACTTGTACTTAAAAGTATCTCAAAGAGCTTACTCAAAGATAGCAACGAACCACAAATTACTACATCTGATAGCTGGTTCTCAATACTCACAACATTTCACTTGTCAGTACTTAAGATAACCTATCACTCTTTCCTGAATTCTTGTATCTGCCTTGGTTTTCAGGAAATCATAAACTCTTCCTTTAATATTTCTAGTTATTCTATTTGTTTACTTTGATAAACAAATCTTCTTATCCTACTGATTTTTATATTTTAAAAATATTTTAGGACACATTCTTAGGACCTGTAGCTTTCCTTAGCCATTACCCTATCTTAAGTCTTTAAATAATATCTATTAATTGGCAGGAACGCTTTCATCATGAAAATATGATTATCACTGAGTGCTAACTCGAAGATTGACAGTCACGTCTCCACAGGTGCTTTAGAAGAAATATCTAGTGTTCTATTATATGTGTTAATAGTATTGCTTCTATAGAACACCCAGCTTAGTACATCTACTAAAATCTTTATTTAAGTTATCTAATAATTATCTGAAGAATCACTGGTGGCATAACAGATCATGGGGTTGAACACATTAGTAACTCTTTGGGAGAAAAGATCTGAGGATCTACTTCTATATAGTTGAGGAAGTGCTTTGTCCCAGTTTTATTTTATCCTGTAAGTTTGCTGTAAGTTGAAATTAACTCAAGGGCAGACAACAACAATAACTGTTTCAGACTGTGACCAAATCTTTGGCATGCCTGTGGCAGTTAAGGTTTGTGTCAACTTGACTCAGCTAGAATTCTCAGTGAGTTGGCAGGTGACACCCAGCAATCCCCAATGATATGACCCAGCACTACAAAATCAACTCTGTAATGGGCTTTCCTGTGAAAAGGCAAGTCATTGTAAGGCTATTAGAGTGAAGTAAAACAATATATTAATAGTTTCTTGAGTCTTTAATAAAATAATTATAATTATTTTATGTTGCATTCTGTGATTTTTGTTAGGCTTTTAAAATTATTTTGTAGGTTATGTAGAAAAAATGATCCTTGTTCACTGACTTAACAGCTTTTCCAAAGATGGGTATTTTGAATCCAGCAGTCCTTTGTGAAAAGAAAGTTGTGACTGCTTGCTTCTTTAAAGAGTAAATTTTTGGAAACAATATACTACCTTCTCTACTTTATCTTTTTCGCTGGTTCTGAGTTGCACTTCACGAAAAAGCAACAATTTTGGATATATAGGTGTACACTCACAAAAAAGAAAGGTCTTCCAAAGTTCAATTCCAGTTGTCCCCAATTTTTTAAGTCCTCATATATATGAAGGAAAGTCAAAGAATATGGCTATGAAATAACTGGGACATTTATTTTTAAGTATATCATTTATAATATAAATACATAATTATGTAAAATTTATATTATTGTTTGTCATTATGTGCCCCCCAAAAAACCCAGATTTTTTTTCTTCAAAGCTATGTATTTATATGTTTTTACAAAACAACTTCATCACCTTCATAGTACTCTCCATTACACTTAATACATTTGTCAAATCTGTGAATCCATTCTTTGGAAACATTTTTCATACTCGTCTGTTTGAATGCCTGACATTCCCTCATTTTTTTCCTTCACTTCTTCGATGTCTTCAAATTTCTGTCCTTTAATGATCTTCCTCATTTTCAGAAACAAAAAAGAAGTCACATGGAATGAGATCAAGTGAGTCAGGTAAGTGGGGCAAGAAAGGTGTTTCCAAAAATAACTGCCTTGCTGAGATGGCTGCATGAGCAGGTACATCGTCATGGTGGCAAAACCAGTCCCCACATGTGCCACAAATTGGGCCTTTTTTGTCTCACTGTTATGCAATCTTTTCAGAACCTATACATAGAAAGTTATATTAAATTCTGACCTGGAGAGCTGAACTCCAATGGCACATCACAATGGCACATCACATCCCCCTCACATCACAAACAAATGAGCATCATCTTGGTCTTTGATTTTGCTTCAGAAGCCTTTTGGTGATGATATCTTCTACTAGTTTGATTGATGTTTGCTTTCAGGGTAATAAGAATAGCACCATGTCTCTTCACCAGTAATGACTTTGGAAAAAATTTAGATTGCTTCGGAGGTGTTCTTTCAAAACAAAGAATGTTTCCACTGAATGCTCTTTTTCCTGGTCAGTCAAAATCCAAGGCACACATTTCACAGCGACCCTTCTCATTCCCAAATCTTCCATTAAAACTCACTGAACCAAGTTTGAAGATAGTCCAGATAACTTCAATGGTCCATTGTCAGACTTTGAACACAAGTGCATGGATTTTGTGAGCATTTTCATCCCTTAGGGAAGCAGACAGAAGTCCAGAATGAGGTTTGTCTTCAGTCGACATTTTACCTTTTTTGAAAAAGATTTGTACACTTGAGTTTTTCCCCAGAGTGTTTTCCTTGTAACCCGTGTTCAACATCACACCAGTTTCCATGGCATTTTTCCTGAGCAGGCAACCAGATTTAACAGTCAAATGCTGTTCTGTTAAATTGGTCATCCCTCAAAATGAGGTTCTTTGAAACTGCTTTCAAGAAAAAATTCACTGTGATATGAGAAAACTTTCCTAGGCAATGCTGAGGGTGCACTAATTCACAGAGCAAGTTGCTGGATGCTTGCCTGGGGGTTCGGGGGTGGGGACGAATGTATTCACTATATTCTTCACAGGTTGGAGCTTTTCTACAGTTTCTTTTGAGTAGTGTTAAGGTCTATTGTGCCAACCTGGGATTAATTGAAAGACAAAGAGATAAATGGTAGCATAAGCCTTGGCTTTCTGGTCTCTTGCTCTCTAATGGTCAGACCAGTTGTAGCTGCCATAGCTAGTTCTCTGCCTCAGCTTGCAAGGCTCACTTTCTGCGAGACACGCCTGAGAAGAAGCCACGTGTCATAGATGAGATGCTCGCACACTCACTGATTCCACTTTCCTCCTGCAGTCGGCATTATTGAGTGTGATTTTTGAGTTTGAGGAGGATTTGTAGGTTGGTGGACTAATGACAGATTTATGGGCTTAGACTGAACTAGGATGCTTAATGTTTTCATAATGTACACATACCCTTCATATAAAACTCTTATAAAATATAAGTGTCTATGAATTTTGTTTCTCTAATCTACCTAGACTAACACAGGTACCACCTCATATACTCTAGCTAGCACTATGTCAGCTGTTCTCAACCTGTGAGTCATGCAGGTTGAACAACTGTTTCACAGGGGTCGCCCAATTGATAACAGTAGCAAAATTACAGTTATGTAGGAGCAACAACAATAATTATATGGTTGGGGAATCACTACAACATAAGGAACTGTATTAAACAGTCGCGACATTAGGAAGGTTGAGGTCCACTGCTCTATACAGTTTTGAAGGCAGCATATCTATCTCTCTCACTCTTTTGTTAGGAATTCTGTGTTCTTCAAATTGTGCCACACTAAAATGACAGTTTAGCATCAAAAAAGGAGAAATAAATTTCCCTTTAAACGTTCTTTGTGTTTGGGGACTAGCATTTATATGTCTTGGCTTAATTTTGAAAGATGATTTAGATTTAAACAATGTCATTTAGAATATTCCTACTGGACAATACTGAATAAAGATATTTGATGCAATACCAGGTAGGAATAATTGGGAAAAATTTTTAAAGCCTAGCAATACAACTGATTTGGGTCCAATAGTTATGAAGGGATTGTCCCTTTTTGAGATTAGCCATACTGGAATGTAAGGGGTAGATGTGATGAGGAAGGGGGTACCTGTCACAATATCCTCCTCCCAGGGGGATGGACAACAGACAAGGGGATAAAGGGAGGCATCAAAAAGTACAAGACAAGAAAAATAATAATATATTACAAATTATCAAGGATTCATGAAGGAGAGAAAGGGAGGAAGGGAAAAATGAGGAGCTGATACCACAGACTCAGGGAGAAAGAAAATTCTTTGAAAATGATGATGGCAACATATGTATAAATGTACATGAAATGATGGATGTATGGATTGTGATGAGTTGTATGAGTCCTCAATGCAAAGTTTTTTTAAAAAAACTTGAAACACTTGCCTTAGAGTGTAAACCTAAAAGTAAGAAAAATATACATACAAACAAAGACATTAGTTTTAAAATAATTCCCTTAATAGTTAATTCTATTAGAGATATTTATAATAGTTATTTCTAAATAGTTATTTCTAGTTATAAATAGTTATAAATAGTTATAATAGTTATAAATAGTTATTTCTAATAGAGATAAGAGGCACAGAGCATGCAGCTAACACCTAAAAGACAAATATGTAAGGAAATATAAGAAAATGTTAATATATTCTGTACAATTTGAAGATATCATTTGGGTTTATGGCTAAAATAATACAGTAATAATTTCAAACAATATTTATAATTAAGAGGTGTCTAAAGTGTTTCCATTAAAAAACACTTGCTTTATAACAGACTACAGAGTAAAACATTCAAATGCTATCAGTATAAGTTAAAAAATACTGCTACTAGGTTTCTATTTGTACATGCATGGAGTAAGAATTTTAAAGTATGGGATCACTAGATAACTGAAGACAAGTTCTCTTAGTAATGCATTTGTCATCATCAATGGAGTATACCTTCTCCCAAAGCCTAAACCAAACCAGGTTATCTGAGAGGATCTGCTGGGTCAGGTAAATCCAAGGCAGAAGACTCAGCTCAGAAAGTTATAGTGTCGATTATTTGAGATTCTTAAGGGGTTATTTTGATAGAATTTTCTCAAAGAAAACAAGAAGATAATGGGGATGTTTTAGGGAGAAATTAGAAAAATTGAAAACTGCCTTGGTTAGAAAGAAACCAAGAAAGCTTGAATAAAGAATCATTTCCCTTCATGGCAATGCCTTTGCTTATTTTAGGAAAACATGGACTGCACCAAGAGAATTATATTGAAAAGAATAACATCATCGTGATAGCTAAAAAAACTGTTTCAATTTGAGACTTAAGAGTGAAGGGGTTGAGGTTGTCCTGTCAATCAGGTTGCAGTTTAGCTGCATTCGGAGCTGGTAAGGAGAGAAATAGGTCACTAAGGTGGGACACACACTCCCCCTGTGAGACATTCCTGTTGACAAGCCACATGAAGCTATGTGAGAGGTGGGAGCTGAAGGAGCCACCTGGAGACCCTTGCCAGTTCTGAGGTGCTTCCACTACCACTGAATCCACAAGAATTTTCACCCACTGACCTGTACTCTTCTTGCATTGTATGCATTTCGTGCTTCAGAAAAGAAATTTATAAGTTGGTATCAGACATATGGGCTAATATTGGACTAATGGTCTTGATCTGGATGGGGCTGGGATATTTTCTCAAGATTCAATTGTTCTTGTAGATAAACATCTTTCATATATATATATATATATATGTGTCTATGAATGTGTTTCTCTAGTCTACTCAGATTAATACACTCATTCACTATGCATACCTGATCTTACACTTTGAGATTCATTTTGAAAATTCAAGAAACATTTAAAAGAGATACAATTTATGCCCTTGGAGTACCCACACACTTCTCCTTTGACATGTTGTGGATCAAGGAGCATATAATTATTTAGGGCAGGGCAAAAGAGATGGAAACTCTATATTTAGAAGTATATAGGTATAAGTAGTTAGGTTGAAAAATAACAGTTTCACATTATTATAGTCTAGTATAGTTTCACAATTATTTCTATGAATTTTGGCTCCTTTATGTTCAGTACACTACAGTGGAGATCCCTGGTGAAGAGGAGTAGAGGATGTGTCTGCCTTAAAGAAGCAGATCTCACCTATGTTGGAGAGGAGAGGACAGTTTACCCCTAAGGAAACATGACATTGCCTTTATGGTTCCCCAAGTGTGAGAATCTATCTGGTACTATATGGCTAATTATGTATGCTTAACTGTTTATTTTCTATCCTTGGTGACTTGGGCCCTATATTATAGGCTGCCTGAATTTTGCAGTCTTTGTCCTGACAAGATGTATGACATACAGCATTGGCCACTCCAGAAAGATATGGATCAGAAAACCCACTAAGTGAACCATACTGTAGAGTATACATGCCTTTTGCAGATGAAGGGAATTAATATACTCCTTTGGACTTAAAATAATAACAGCCTAGGATAAGCAAAAAAAGGAAAGACTGCTGCTCTAATGTCTTGGAATTAGGATTTCCTGAAATATTATTCAAGTCTCTCCCTTTTGAGTCTATCCAGTAACAGGTAAATTAAGATGACTATATATTTGACACTTTCATATTTTCTTAATTTCTAAAGCATGCCTTAGCCCAGCAGACATAGTTCAGCCACAGTGGATGAGTGTTAATTTACTTTGTATCCTATAAATGACCCTCATTATTTTCTTAAAAATAATTCAGTCATTTGTTTTAAGATGCATAATAGAATATTCCATGTAATTTAGTCTAAAAAGCTTTCCCAGAGGAGCTGATAGAAGGACTCAAATGGAAAGTAAATTTTGAGAAAATGATTATGGCAACAAATGTAAAAATATGCTTGCTGCAACTGATGTATGTAATGTTATAACACCTGTAAGAGTCCCCAATAAAATTATTTTTTAAAAAGCTTTCCTATATACCAATATTCCACCTAATTCATCAGCTTTTTAAATTCATCAGTTTTATATATTCATATGACAGGCTAGTTTTATAAAACTATTATTAGAATTATTAAAGCTTCCATGGAGGCCATTATAATATCACTCAAAAATACTGATAACATTGTGACTACAGTATAGCAAGGATGTATATTCACATTAGATAGAAGAATAAGTGTTGAGCTCACACTAAGTCTTATTCTCTAATCTAACAGCAATCAGTTCTTTTATTTTTAGAGTGACATGTTTTCAAAATTAGTGAAAAATTTTAATGGGACATAATCCCATAACATACAATTAAATACTTCAATCATATCAAGAAGACATATACAGTCATTACAACAATCACTTTGAGAACATGTTCATCTTTCTTGTACTCCTTTTCAATTTCTTCCCATTTCCCTGCAACCTGCCCTGACTTATCCTCAAGGAACCACTCATCCAGTCACTGTCTCTGTAGATTCAACTACCCTATATTTCATATACTGGAAAACCTATGAAAACAAAGAGTCAAAAAAGCTACCAAGAGTAACAAATAGAGAAAAACTATGGGTGAAAAGAAAACCAAAAATATTAAAAGCTAAAATTTTGAAATGGGTCAAAAGTGAGATCAAAAGATAAGGTGTTAGATTATAACTTACCTTCATTTTGCCAGTTCTTTTAATGTGGACTCACTCAATACTTACCTTCATGAAGGGATCACTGAAGATAAGGGTGCGCTAGCCAAGGTCAGTGAAGAAATCAATTGGTACCCAGCTATCAGAAAGAATATCATCTGAGGGCCCCACACCTTGTCTTTAAACAAGCAGCCCTCTTTGTGAGGTGATAACTAAGCCCACACTGAAGAAGCCCATCAGCCTGTTTGATGTAAGAATTGAAAATAATAAAATCCAAGAGCAGAAGAGGGAAATATATTAGAGCTCAAATTCTGAGCACACAGTTTTCAGAATGCTATGGATGACAGTGAAAGCCCAAAGTTCATTCTCAGAGTCCCCTTGAGGAACAAATCTCCATTGAAAATCCTTGGACTATTGATCAAGGATGAAAAAACCTTGGCCACAGAGTACCTCAGAAAGTGAATTACTAGAGATATCAAAACTAAAAAAGCCAAATCCACTGCCTTCAAGTCAATATGGAATCCCAGCCACCCGACAGGACAGTCTACAACTGCCGTGATGCACAGCAACCCTCGCAGCATGGGCAGGGTAGCATTTAACATTTTATCAACTAGTCTTCTTTTTATTCATTCTTAATTTACTGTACTTTTATTATTTCTACTATGTTTTAGAATGAAGACACTATAACCAATATTACTGAACAATTTTAGATAAATTGTTAAATGGAAATGTAATATGCTATAAAAAACCTTCACGGAAAGCACAGTAAACATTTATTTTTTAAAACATTGCAGTACTTTAACATCTGTTGCATTTTGTAGTTATACTTTTCTTTTCACTCCTTTATATATTAGCCATTAGCTCTTTCTCACTCTCATGTTAAAAATCATTTAGTGAAGGGTTGGTCATCATTATTGTTAAATTTTTCAAAGAAATAACTTTGGATGGAGTTTGACACTCTCAAGAAGCCCAGCTCATGACTACACACATAAGAGCAAAACATTGTCTGCTCCCAGGTCACCTTGCAGTTCATCTGATGTGTGATCCAAGTGGTCACTGTATAAATCCATCCTGACAAAGACTTTCCTTTTTGCTGACTCTCCAGTTTACAAGTATTATCAACTTTCCATGAATGGTGGGTCTCTCCTGACAGTATATCCAAAGTATATGAAACAAAGCCTATTTATCCTTTCTTTTACAGAATATCGTGGTTTTGTTTCTTTCAAGACAGACTTCTTTGTTCTGCTGATGATCTGTAGTATATTCAATATTCTCTCCCAAAACTGTAACACAAATGAATTAATTCTTCCCCAGTCTTCTGAATTCACAGTCCAGCTTTCCAAGCATATGAGGTGTGAAATATACCATTGTTTAGTTCAGGCTTAACTCACTTCAAAAAGAATTTTTTTTCCCAGTAGATTCATTCCCAAAGTAACAATGAATTTTATTTCTTGACTGCTGCTTCCATGAGTAATAATTGTAGACCCAAATAAATAGCATTCTTAGTAACCTCAAATTTTCTCCATCTAGAATTTTTTTTTTAAATGCTGTTGCGTTTTTGTTTTTTTTAAGGCATAAAAATTTGTGCCACAAAATTATGGGGTGGTTTGTTATACAGAAATAGAGAACAAAATAGGAACAAATATTCATATACAACCCAGCTACACTAAGTTATTTAATTCCCAGATGTTTCTTCATCTCTCTTGCTATGCTCTGTGCCTGGACGGTCCACTCCCCCATCAGAACAGCTGCATAATGACATCATTCCTTTCTTTGGAAACCTCTCCTAATTTCCCCTGAACTGTGCTGGGTACCCACATATGCTTCCAAGCACTGACATTTGCTTCAAAATTTAACAGTAATTGACATTTTATCCTTATTTATTCCTTACCAGACTATAGAACAAACAAAACAAACTTGCTGTCATTTAATTGATTTTTTTTGTTGTTTTTGTTTTTGGGGGTGGGGTGGGGTGGGAGCTACCCAGCGCTGCTCTTGAGAACCACCACTGGATTTGAACTGCCAAGCCTGTGGGCTGCAGTCCCTCACTTAACCACTTATGACACAGGGGCTCAGCCCCATCTAATTGAGTTTGACTCAATCAGTGAACCAATAGAACAGAGTGAAATTGTCCCATAGGAATTCAAAACTATCTGGTTTTTTTTGTTTTGTTTTGTTTTTTTCACCCAGTGATTTTACTGGGGGCTCTTGCATCTCTTATAACATTCAATACATCATTTGTATAAAACATATTACAATTATATTGGATATTGCCATATTTGTTTCCAAATATTTTCTACTTGAGCCCTTGGTATAAGCTCCTCTTCCCTCCTCGCCTTTTTTTAAAGAATCATTTTATTGGGGGTTCATACATCTCCCATCATGATCCATAAATACATAAATTATATGCAGGCCACATTTGAACACTTGTTGCCATCATTACTTTCAAAACATCCTCCTTTCACTTAGGCCCTAGTACCAGCTCCCCATATTTCTCTTTCCACCTCCCTCCCCCTACCCCTTGAAACTTTAATAAATTACAAATTGTTATTACTTTTTCATATCATACACTGTCCAATGTGTTCCTTCATCCAATACCCTGTTGTCCGTGCCCCAGAGAGCAAATTATATGTAGATCCCTGAAATTGGTTCCCCCTTTCTATTCCACCAGCCCTCCACCCTCCCAGTATCACCACTCCCACCATTAGTCTTGAGGAATCATCTATCCTAAATTCCCCATGTTTCTGAAGCCAGTGTACATCTCCTGGTCTAACTGGATTTTATGGTAAAATTAGGATCATGGTAGTGGGTGGGAAGAAGCATTTGAAAAGTAGAGGAAAGTTGCATATTTTATTGTTACTACACTGTACCTTAACTGGCTCATCTCCTTCCTGCAACCCCTCTGTAAGAGAATGTTGCTTCGCATATTGATATAATGACATAATTTTGGTTCTTTCATGCCTGGCACCAGTTCCCTTCAAGATCACCCAGGCTGGTGTGCTTCTTCCAGGTGGGTTTTGTTGCCTCTGTGCTGGATGGCTGCTTGTTTACTCAAGTCTTTAAGATCCCAAACACTATATCTTTTGATAGCCAGTCTCCATCAGCTTTCTTTTTCACATTTGCTTATGCACACATTTGTCGTCAGCTATCATATCAGGAAAGTAAGCACACAATGTTATGATTTTTAGTTCTTGAAGCCTGATAGCTGACTCCTTTGGCACCTGATAGTCACACTAACTGGTGTGATTCATAAACTCTATGCATTTATGGAAGCAAGTTGCCACAGTAAATTAATTTTTATTGGTCCAGTTGTAACATTTTTTGTGATCAATCAAACCAAAAACCAAGGTCACTGTCAGGACCTAAAATCTGACTCATAATGACCACATGGAACAGGATAGAACTGTTCCTGTAGCTTTATGAGATGATATTTCTCTACGGGAGCAGAAAGCCTTGTCTTTCTCCTACAGAACTGTTGCCTAGAAGAATGGCTGCACTCTAAATATTTTGTCAATGAATAAGCTCTCCCTGCCCCTGGATTCTTAGACTATTTCTCTTCCAGCCTCTTAGGCCTGTGGTTAGTCTGTCGGTTATCGAGGACTGCTCTCAGAGCTCAGTGTCTGTGCCAGCTGAAGAGCTTATGATAGACAGGCTTGTGTGACAGAGAGGCATTGCCAAGATTTTGTTTTATAAGCTATAAACACTGCATGAGATAGCTTTTAATTTCATTTTGTTCTTTATTCAAATCAAAATGGTCTTTTTGATGTGTCTCCTCTGTTTTTCTTTCTGTTTTTGTCTGTTAGTTTGGGGGTGGAGGGGAGGATTGTTAGTTTTATTTTTGTGATGTTTGTTATAACACCACATAGCAAAATTCATGCTTACAACCTGAGTTTGTGGTGATAGCCCTCTTTATTTTCCAGGTAAAACTACTTAATTTACTATATTCCATTGATAATTTTTTAACATATATATTACTTTCCACAACTAGTGTTTCTTTTTTTTTTAACCACTAGTGTTTCTTTTCTCTTAACAATTAGTGTTTCTTTTCTACTGGAATCTCAATTGTTTGTGGATGTTTCTTATGCAATGTCTTACATGCTAGTGCCTATATATACAATTAATGGATACATTAGATTTTACTGTGGTTTTCTTTTTCTAACAGCTACATAAAAAAATACCTGAACAAATATCTATTTAGCATTTTATTATAATTGTTCACTTTGTTGATCTGAAAGCTGAAATCTCAGGCTTCTAGAATGGATAATTTAATAGTTATGACACAATTTAATATTTACTGCATTGTACATAACTGCAACCTCTTCAAAAGTTATTTGCATAATTTTAATTTTCTACAACTGAATAACAAAGCATTTTGAGTGTGGAGAATATCACTAGATTTTCTTGGTAAGTGAACTGTGTCCCGGCCTGCGGGTCCGTAATTCACAAGTCCTGGAAGGAGGAGCCGGAATTTGGGGAACAGGAGACGTGAGAAATGGAGACAAGACAGGATTCTGATCAAGTCTCGTTTATTCAAAGAAAAGGCTCAAGTTATATAGGGTGTAGTGGGGGAGGATTACGCAGGTTAAAGGAACATCTGTTAATCTTCTACTGCCGACTAGTCAGTGTCAGCCTCCTCAGCAGGGTCTTAGATAAACCTAAAAGTCCTTGGTATTTATGGCCGGTTTGGAATGTAAACACCACCTAATCAGAGCAAATAGCGCCTGTGGCGGCAGAGTGAAAATTTACAGAGCTCAGGCAATAAAGATTGAGGCAATGGCCAGGCCTTAATGGCTCCAGACAGGCAAAATTATGGCTGGGCCGTACAGAACTGCCAGACAGAACTGCCTTGCCAAGGCATAAGAAATGTCATGTTTTGGTCATTAGAATTTAAAATATCTTAAAAAAAATGGTGTGTCACAATTTTAATAGTGCATGATAGAGCTAGTCTGAGCGTCAAACCCAAGCAGAACAACTCACTGAGTTCTACTCGGTTCCAATTCCTAGCAAGCCTCTAGAACAGGGCTGAACAGCTGCTGTAGTTCTCAGAGGCTGCGGTGCAGAAAGTCCGGTCCTTGTCCCAAGGAGCACCTGATGGTTTCAAACTGCTGACCGTGCGATTAGCAGGATCACATTACGCATCCAGGGCTCCCTAAGTGCATTTTATGGAGTTACTATTGCGTTTCCAAGCATCAACAAACAATATCTTTCCAGTAAGTTTTAGAAATATTGTCACTGCCGTTGCCCTCAATTTCATTGATATCTGAGTTTTCTAATATGAGATGTGAAAAGAAGATAGGAACATATCAATGAATAAATTTTGCCTGTATTTCTATAACAGAAATAGATGTATATATGTGTATGTATAAATAAGTAATGATTGACAGAAGTATTTAGAATGCATTTTTATGGACAGAAAATTTGATGCATTTACTAATAGGGAAGGATTGCACAATCTGACCACCAATTTTCCCCCTTTAATTCCTATCCATTAATTAACTATATGAAGGGAACAACAGTCATTGCATTTGATACAATACATACCTGAAATGCATGAAAATGATCAAAAGTTTTATTAGGATTTAAATAAAATGATTAGTGTTTTAAAATAGACCAAAGTCTATAAGTCACTAAGTTTTTAACACTTTGCATCAGATTTGTCCAATGAAATATGCTGTTTCATTCCAGAAGTGTATTGCCACACAGATTCAAGTAAAAAAATTCTTGACAGCTTCAATATTTTCTCTATCATGATGTCGTGTATTGTAATCCAAACCTCAGACCATGGGTTTTTTAAAAGGTAATATGGATATTATTTTATTTATTTGGAGTCAGCTAGTCATGCTGGTACTATTATTACCATCTTGCAGTAAAATACATAATGGTGATATACAAATAAGGAATAAGTTAGGACCTTAGTTTAAAATCAAGCAGAATTAGGAGGCACTGCCCTAAGTTGTTGAGTAAGAAATACAAATAATTCTTTGTGTCAAACAGGGTTCTCTTAGAGAAATAAAACCAGGACACTAGTAATTTTCTTATATATATATATATATATATATATATATATATATATATGAAATAAACACTTAACTAATCTATAAATCCATACAAATGACTTGGAGCAATTCACTTGCATGAGACAGCTAATAGACTGGCAGTCCTTAGAGTCTTGAGGGCCATCAAGCAGTCCTCTGTGGAGCAATGCAGGCTATCCGGCTACAGCAAGCAGCAAAGCAGGTCACCAACAGTCAGCCAGATGACAGAGTCCAACAGTCTCCAGCTCAAGAGATGTATATCCCAGGAGCATGGCGAAGCAGGACTTGAAGCAGGACATCAACTCACAGCTACACAGTCCATGATTAGGCGTCTCACGGGTAGTGTTGCTTGGAGGTCAAGGCACAGGACGAACAAGGTAGTTTTCTGTTCTGAAGATCCAAAAGCAAGAGAGCAAGGACGGAGATTGCCAAGCCTTTTCTATTTCCGTCCTTCAATTGATCGTGTGTGTTCAATAGCCATGTCATCACAACAGACTTACCTATCATCTTTGGCTGTGTTGGCACCACACGCTTACCTATAATAGTCTTCATCGTGCATCTCTGGACTTTTCGTTCCTACTCTTGAGGTTAGATCCTAATGATATCCAAGGTTGTATTAGGTACAGCTATTAATAGCCAGAAACATCTTTAACTGGACTATCTAGAATTGCTAAATTAATCTCTCACGAGGCAATTATGAAAACTTTCCCTAAATTCCAACCATAACACCTACTCTTCACCCCCACAAATCCATATAGTAGGGACAAGGAAAAACAGGCTCTCAAGGCAGTGACACATAACTTTACAAGGAGAAACCCTAAAAGGAAGAAAATAATGTAGTCATTGCTGAGACTTATATCTGTCTCCACACATCTCTAGGTTGCATGTTAGTGGGGTGATTGAAAAATAAATCTATGGTTTGTGATGCTTCCAGATCACTAGCCGAATTTTGTCAGAATTAGGGTAGCAGGAATCTAGCTTCACAATTCAGGAAGTGGTTGTTTCAAGCCTGATTGCTCCAGAACTGGTTATTCCAGGCTTGGGTGCAGCACATATGGCTGCTCTTGGTTTGGCTGTTCCAGGTCTAGTTTCCTCAAGTGTGGCAGATGCAGCCGACATTGCTCCAAATCTGATGGTTCCAACTCTTATTTTTCCAGCGTTGACTGTTGGAGCTGCACTTACTGCTGGTCTTCTTGGTGATAAGAAGCATAGAGGACCAGTGAATCTGGTGGGTAGAGACCTTCTGGGTCACAGCATGGCTATTCTTTGACCTTCACCCTCTGCTTCAAGGACCTGGTCTTAAACTGTTTATAACTAAGAGTTAGTCCTTTGGGAAGTTTTGCATCTGCTGGACATGGAGGTATTGCTCTTTCTGAACTCTGTGTTTGAGTGTGCATAGCTGAGTTTGAGAGAACTTGTTATACGTTTTGGGTTTTGGTTCTTGTCCGGGACTTTGTTTTCTTTCTTTGTTGCTCGTTTTTTCTACAGAATATGGCATTGATGCTCTGGGAGCTGGAATAATTGAGGGCATAGGTCCATGGAGAAAGGGGTAGGTTCACGAAGAAAGGAAAAGGAAAGGAGTCTCTGCGAAGAGTGCCTCCTCAGATGGCATTTGTAAGGAGGCATCCTTCCCTTTAGCCTCTGACATGATGCTGTGATTAAGATGCTGTAGAATCAGAAGATGGGGTAAGGCTTTGGGGCAAAGCTAGATCTAACTCAGAGTAGAAGGAAACAAGCAAACAACAAAATTTAAAAACTTACATTTTTAGGGAAATCAATCCAGACTGGAAAGTGTTATGAGTGGATCCCTTGGAGGGGTTCAGGTTTAAAGGATTAAAGGACTACAGTGAAGAGAAACTGTGTCAACCCAGCACCAACACACACACACACACACACACAAATAAAGATGCAGTACACTTTCATTTTTCAACAATTATTAAACTGTGAATTAAATTATCAGAACTACTTTTTTTAGACTATCTTATTGTGAAAGTGTAGCTGAGATTATGCTGTGATTGTTAGATTTTGTGTCAACTAGCCATACTTTTAAAACAATGTGGGTGGTTTTCAAACTATCACTGACATCAGAGTCTAATGATGTCTCTTTGGGAGTGTGTTCTATTTCTGAGTGACACAGTAGAGATGTCGTCTCTGGATCTTGCCTTTCTCCCTTCTGCTGCATGTATACTGACTGTGTCTCACGTCTATGGACAGCAACGTTGATGGTCTGGCCACCTCGGGAGCTGTCCACACCCAAGCTGCTAATCTTGGATCAATGTGACAGTAGCCATGACCCTGTGACCTCCTACCTTCCTGTTTCCTCTTCTTGCTAGCCTGCATCTGGCCTCAGATGATTCTTGAATCAATTGGGCTGTGGACAATTCCTTCATATAAATTACTCTCTTAATATAAATGATTGTCACTAGTTTGTTTATCAGAAAAACCCACCCTTAAATACAATCCACCACTGCCCTCATAAAGTAATTCTGAGTTTTAATCTAAGAGTATTTTTACATAGACTTTATATGATGAGATGATTCAAATTAAAAGTATTTTATATTATTTTGCTTTCATGAGAGTTCAACTGTCTTGCTTTTGAATGAAAACCAATAAGGAAGAACCCTTGAAATTTCTTTTTAAATTATATTCTGAAAGGCAGAAACAAAAGGGCACTGGGCAATAAATGAAATAAATAGATTTCTCTGTGGGAAAGAGGAGATATTGTAGCACTACCAATCTATGAATAGCATTTGCATATGCATACTTAAAGTCTATACAATTGCTCCAAGTGATAAGAATAACAATATTGACTATAATAATACTTTGAGACAGACTGTCTGATGGGGATGCATGTGCTTGTAGAGACTAAGCAAATCCACTTTTGGAGTTAAATGCATCATTCAGGTGTCCTTGAACTACACACAAACTATATATGCAATGGTTATCTAGATTTTCAGTTTCCTTGAAATGGGAAAATACGTTCTGTTTGTGATAATTGCTTCTGTCTCTATAAACTTGTTGGTGAGTTTTTGCCTTGCTATCAGTGTTCTGCAGATTCTTTATAAAGTTTAAAGCCTTAAAATGGTCACTTTTTTACGAAAAAGTTTTGCATTTTCTTTTGAGATTACTATCCCATCTCTTTGCTGATAGGATTTAGTCATATAATTTGTAAAGACTGTTACTTTTCTTTGCCTGTTAAGTTGGAAGAATGTTTATTAACTTTTAAATAGTATGTATCATGTTTATTTATATATATCTAGCTATGCATAATCTTTATCTATGCCTATATTATGTATATTACATATTATTATATAGATTATGTTTATACATAAAACTCAATCATACCAGTGTCTCTTATTTCTCATAGTAAATGAAAAAGAGGAATCTGAAGGATCACAATTATATATTTGATTAAAATATTTTTTATCGTTCTCAAATATAACAGTATAAACAATAAAAAGTCAAGCTGATGATTTTAATTTACTTTTGTAATTTCCTCATTGGACATATGTTTTAAAATCAAATTAGTCAAAACAAAAGAAGGCATTAAACAAATATGTCATTCTTATAATGTAATCGGTGCACATGTGGTTTGTAATCTTTTGGATTTCACATTTCTAAACTTGAACTCAGAAACCAAGCAAACTCAAGGATGGCATATGTGTGCTTTTTCCAGATAAGAGACACTGCCAATGATTTGTACAATAAAAGCAATTTTGTTTTTTTATGTACACTTTCAATAGTATCCTAATAAAATAAAACATGAATCAAAACTTACTCTGCAAGTGTCTAATTCCCTATTATTTAAGAACTTATTTCACTTTTTTTTCTTACAATGTTTGCTTTAATCCAAAGAGATAAGGCCTAATAAGTGATTTTAATATTCATTAAAATACATAATAAACTTTTTGAGATTACCGTATTTTTCAGATTATAAAATGCACCCAGTTTTTAGAGCAGAAAAACTAGAAAATTATTCTGAACCAAATAGTATCAATTCACTAAAATATTTATTAAAATAAAGCAAATATGGTAATATTTAACAGTGCAAACTCAACAATGGTGTTAAGAACCATCATCATTTTCATTAACAAACAAAGGGAAGTGTGCTCATCATGTGACCTGACTGAAGTTGAGACTCCAGGAGGCAGGACTTCCCCCAAACACACAGCAATTCACAGCATGCAAACAGCAGTGGACTAGCAGCTGGCACATGGGATCATAAACAAATGATCCCCCACCTTTTTTTTGGGGGGGGAGTGCATCTCATGGTCTGACAAATATGGTATATTCATGAGCATATATTTATTTATTTAACCAAAGACTAGATGCTAAATTTTGACAAGCCACCCTTAAAATGACAGGAGATAGTCACAAATAGACTAACATAATCCCAATTCTGGTATAAATTGAACTTTTTCTCCAAAATTGAGTATAATAAAATTAACTTGAGATCAAAAATTACTTCAAGAAAGTATCCAAATCGGTTCAGAAGGTTACCTTTATAACCAAAGATACCAAAGAAGCAGATATTACCCGGTGTTACCAATAAAATCAAACTCATTCTCACCAAGCTGAAGAGATCTACTTTAGTAGGTCCTGGTAGAGCTGTCCTTGCATATCTCCAGGACTGTAACTCTTTACAGAACTAAAAGCCTCATCTTTCCCCTGAGGAAGAACTGCTGGTTTCAAACTGTTGAACTGGCAGTTGGCTACCCAATATATAACCACTATACCACCAAGGCTACTTAGTTGATAATAAGGGGGTAGAGAAGATACCTATTTTGGCAGTCATGTGCTTATGTTAATTTTATGATAGAAATGTAGGGGTGGAGTCTAGCCTGGTAATCTGGAGATAGCCATTGAGTAGCCAATGAGGCCTCTATGTGGGCATGGCTTTCTCCTGAGACTTCTGGAAATCTCGCGATATTTCCCTCGTGAAGATGAGGAGATACCTTTCCCAGTTGTTGTGAGTTAGTCTCAGAGACGAGGAACCACAGAAAAGATAAGCTGGCAGCCTCCTAGAAGCTGGAGGAGCTGGAGGAGAGACCACACAACCTTGCCCTGATGGAACCAGACTTTTGAAGCTGGGGTGGCCAAATGGAGACCTCTGCCAGCTTCTGCTGTTGATGGACCCTGAGCCCTGGAAGCGAGGAGCCATGTGGAGACCTGGAGACCCCTGCCAGTGCCGGGATTCTGCATCCACTGACCTGTGACTTCGTGAGTCAGAAGGAGACTAGATAGACTGATTTCTGGCATATGGGTTAATATCGGACTTAAGACTTTGAACTGGACTGGGCTCAATGTCCTATTCCTCTAGTATATAAACTCTTTTCCTTATACCTATATGGGTGTCTATGAAATTTGTTCCTCTGGTTTACCCAGACTAACACACCTATTTTATAATTTAACAGATGAAGTTGAGTGTCTCCTATGTATCAGGTAAAATTTCTGAATGAAACAGGCAAAATTCTTCCCCAAAGAATTTTGAAGTTTAATAAAATTCAAAATGAAGACAAATAAAAAGCATCTATATCAGTATGCTGTCATCTTTCAGAGATATTGTGGTTCAGTTTTAGGCCAGTTCAGCAGAGCAAAGAGTACAATCGCCCATTGTTACAGAATTTTTTGTTTCACAGTGTATATTAATATTCGGTGTATTTAAGAACAAGGTTGCATCATCAGCATGATGTAATAAACATTAATAAACCTTCCCATTCTCATGCCACATTCTTCATATATTCAGCTTCTTAGATTATTTGTTCATAAAATAGATTGAATAAGTATGGTGAGAGAGAAAGTCCTTATCTATACCATCCTGATTTTACCAAACCGTATTCCTTTGTCATTGTCAAAAACTGTCTCTTGTTTTGTGTACAGGTGCTGCATGAACACAATCAATTTTCACGATTTTTCCATTCTCAATTTTATTCATTGTTTTTTATGATCCTCACAACAGAATATCTTTAAATAATCAATAAAACACATCTTTCTGGTATGCTTTGCTTTCAGTCAAGATCCATTTGATTTCATTAATGATAGCTTGCATTCCTCATCCTGATCTGAATCCAGCTTGATTATCTAGCTTTTTGTTTTATTTGCATTCACCATAAATGCTCACAGAAGCAGCAGTCAAGGGTTCAAATGGGGTATTTCATTGGGTAAATATGCTTCACAAGAGTTTTTTTTTAAATGCCAAAGGGAAAGGAGTTATTTTGAGGACTAAAGTGTGTATACCTACCCAAAATTGGACAATAAATGTGGAAGATCAAAGAATTAAGTCATTGGAATTATGTCGTTTGTGTAGAATATCGTCTACATAGACTGTCGTTTGTTGGAATTAAAAACAAATCGGTCTTCAGAGAAGTAGAAAGTCAGAATGCTTCTTAGAATGGAAACTTTGTTTCACATACTCCATGAATCTATCAGGAGAGTCTAGATCCTGAAAACCTGAAAAGGAGAAGCTCATTAAGGAGATGGATTTACAGGGTAACTGCAACCATAGGCTGAAATATAACACTTATGAGGATGGTACAGGACTGTTTTTTCCTGTTGTACATAGGATGGCTATGAATCAGAATAAACATAAAGACACTTTACAACAGCGCACAGAAAGATTATGTTTGCAAGTAGGTTCCCAAACTTATTTGGTAGTCTGAAAACTTTTTTTAAAAAAATGTTACTCAGCAAAAAAAAGAAAAGTTAATCGGCAACCCCTAACAATTAAAAACTTGTACACTATAGTTCATGCTCCAAGATAAAGTATGTTATTTTTTGTTAGGTTATGTCAATTAGAACTCATGGTAATCTCATGTACAGCAGAACTAAATGCAACCCAATCCCAGGCTATCTCTACTATTGTGATGCTTGAGTCCACTGCTGTAGTCACTGCGTCAATCCATCTTGTTGAAGATTGTCTTTTTTTCTCCCTGCCCTTCTACTTTTCCAAGAGTGATACCTTTTCCAAGGCCTTGTCTCTCCTGATAACATTGTGCAAAGTACACGAGATGAATTTTTAATATTCCTGCTTCTATACTATTTCTAAGGTGTATTTGTTTGTTCTTCTTTGCAGTTTATAATACCCTTACTCTTCATTGCAAGCTTCAAAATTCAAACATGTAACTGCTTCAGTCATCCTTCCCTATTCAAAATCCAATCCATACATACATATTGGACAATTGAAAATATCATGGCTTGTGTCCAGCACACTGAAATCAAAGAACATACATGCTTGTCAACAACGTAAAGGGGTATTGTACAACAGATATACCCAAAATAACGTGTCTGTTGATCTCTTGGCTACTGTTACCATGAATACTGATTGTGGATCCAAGCAGAATAAAATCTTTGACAATTTCAATCTGTTCTTCCTTTATCACAGATATAGTATAATCTGCTTTTGTAATCTCTTTGAATTGTCCCAGAACATCACGGGGAGTGGGATTACTCACTTGGGAAGCACTGTTGTAACAGGACATAAAAGCAACATTAAAAAGCTTGTAATATCGTGGAAATTACCAAAAATCACATTTTGGTAATTTTCACATCCAGAAAAAGAAAGTGCATAGTCGTGGATTAAAAAACACTCAGATACTTACTTGTTACAGGTTTATCACAAGTTTTCAATTTTTACAAATTGAAACATCTGGAAAGGACAATAGTATGTGATAAAAATGGGGTACACTGTATGTGTTAGTCCAGGTAGACTAGAGAAACAAATTAATAAGCATGCATATGTATAGAAAAGAGTTTTTTTAGGAGAGTTTTATACAAAGTGTAATTGTATACTGAGAAGACATCTCAACCCAGTCCTGTCCAAGGTCACAAGTCTGATATTAGCCCATATGTCTGTTATCAGTCTACAAAGTCCTCTTCAGACTCATAAAGCACATGTAATGATGTCAAATGCAAAACAGTCGCTAGCCAGTTATTAGAAAGTCTTTGGATACAGTGACATAGACATCTCAGCTCAGACAGGGGTCTCCAAGTAGCAACTCCAGTTCCCAAGGCAGAGGGTCTATCAGCATAGTCGCATGTGTCTTGTCAGTAGGGTGTCTCCAAAGGAGTGAGCAGAGAGAGAGTGTCTCCTGCCTCCAAGATTAAATTACTGAATTTCCCAGAATTCTCAGGAGAAGACCCTGCCCACACAGATGTCTCATTGGCTCTCTCCAAATTGACTCTTAATCCTCAAATTGACACCAGATTAAATGACTGCCACACTGTATAATTATAGTATTAAAGCAAATATTATATGTGTTGAAAGTATTATGATTATAAATTCAAGATTCTGAGACAGGGATTAAAGATAACAACACTGCCTCCAAATAAATCAATTTCCAATGAGTGATATCTGATTATAGTGGTCTCTCCTAAATCAGATATATTGTACTCCATTGGATGTTCAATGACTGATTTTCTGGACATAGAATGGCAGACCCTTCTCAAAGATAACTGAGAGTAGGTCCAAAATATCAACTTTTGATGACTAGTTCATTCTTAACTGATTGTTAAGGGACTTCAAACTTTCCTTGGAAGAAAGGGGGGGGGGACACTTCAAAATGGACATTGAATACAGAAGATATGTCAACTAAATGTAAAGAAAGAAAATCAGCAATTGCAAAGGCCTAAAATGCATTTGAAGTTAGAATCTTTCATAATTGACAGAAAAAAACATTTTCTTCCATATATTATAGAAAATAATTTGAGATGCTGTTGAAAAGTTTGATGAAAAGTTATAAGTACCTTATAAACTGGTAATTTGCAAGACTGTGTACCTATGAAATGAAACTTAAAGATAACACAAAAGTCTCATGATTGCAAAACATTCCAGCACTATATCATTCCTGATATTAATCACCACTCCTCCCCTTAGTATTCTCAACATTCTGGCAAAATCAAAATACCTGTGAATGCTTTTGCCTGTGTACACTATTTAGATATATCAAAGTCAGCAAGTATTGTAAGCAGTGTGGAAAACTTTACTCTTAGAGGTAGGTATGCAATTTTATATCAACTTGAAGATACATAAAAATATAAGCTGAACTTACAGCCTGATGGTACATCTTTGTGAGTGTGACTTTCTCATATTGAAGAGCCAGGTAACCAGTCCCTCTGTCTTTGTCTTCACTTTCCTGATTTCAAGACATCATGAGAGCTGCCAGACCCTGAGATGTTTCCCAATGAATTTAGACCCACCCAATTTTGCACCCAACAGTCTGCAATATTCCTGCATTCTTCTTCATTGCATGTGACTGCAAAAGTCTGAAGAAGCACTTATGGACTAATATCATGCTTACAGATGAGGTGAACTGGGATGGGATGTGTTCTTAATGTATAATTACTTCTCGATATTAAAGTCTTTCTTACTCATACGTGAGTTTCATTAAATCTGTTTCTCTAGTTGTGTTAGACAGGGTTCTAAAGAGAAATAAAGCAGGACACTAGTTAATTGTTTTTATATATTTATAGAGATAGAAGAGTATATAAGATAAGAAATAAACAGTTATCTAATCTATAAAGCAGTACAAATGGCTCAGGTGCAACTTACTTGCAGGACATAGCTAATAAACGGGTAGTCCTTGGAGTCTTGAGGGCCGCCGAGTAGTCCTCTGTAGAACAGTTCAGGCTATCTGGCCACAAGCAGTAAACAGCAAAAGCAGGTCACCAACAGTCAGTCAGATGACAGAGTCCAACAGTCCCGAGCTCAAGAGATGTATATTCTGGGAGCATGGAGATGGAAGACTTGAAGGAACCTCAACTCACAGCAACACAGTCCACTAATTAGATGACACATGGATAGTGTCCCTTGGAGATCGAGGCTCAGGAAGAACAAGACAGCCAACTGGTCTGAAAATCCAAGAACAAGAAGGCAAGGGCAGGGCTCGCTGAGACATTTCTATCACTTCCCTTTAATTGACCTTACATGTGTTCATTGGCCATGTTGTCACAACAGACCTACCTATCTTCTTTTGCCACGTTGGCACAATGAACATACCACTAGTCAACCTGGCCCAACACTCCATTACAGAAAGCAGAGAAACTAACATTCTACATGCAAGCTAAATAAGAACTTTGAGCCATAAATAGCCAAGAGTGCTTGACATAATGGGTATATGAATAGGTTGGGATGGGAGTTGTGCAAGTCCCCAATAAAATACGTTTTAAAGTGAGAACTTTCATGTATTTCCAGCATGTTTCTTCTTTGAGTCTATTTGCTTGATGCTTCGTGAATGTTCCCTCCCAAACCCACACACCATGCGACATTAGCTTATCCAAATCCAAAGGAAACTCACAGTCTTAGAGTCAATGATGGCCCACGGCCACCCCACTGTGGGTTGTTGACAGAGTCTCCATTTACAGGCCACGATCTTTAACCCTTGTCTCACTCTTCTTTTTTTCAAATCAGCCTGATGACATTCATTCCAATCAAAATAGGCTCATAGCTCTAATGTTATTGTTCTTAGGTTGCATAGAGTCAGCTCAGACCCGTAGGAAGTCTGTGCAGAACAGAACAAAGCACTGCATTGTCCTGTGCTATCCTCATAATCATTCCCCTCAATGTGGCCACTGTGCCAATCCATCACATTGAGGACTTTTCTCTATTTCACCACCACTCCACCTTACCGAGCATGATGTCCTCCTCCAAGGACTGGTCCCCCCTCACAATTTTTCCAAAGTATGTGACTCAATAGGTGTCAAAGAGTTTACATGAAGTAAAACTATATTAAAAAGTTGATCTGTCCATCTTTCATATAGAATAAGAATGAACAAAGTTCATAAAGAATTGTTTGTGGTTGTTTTGTTTTATTTTGGGGATCACTGCTCTCTAGTGGTGGGAGTAGGAGGCCCAACCTTTGCTCCATGGAACTGGAATTGAACCTCCATCCCAGTGGGCCACAGTCCCGGGCACAACCACTATGCCACGGGGGCTCAGCCCTCATAAAGAATATTTTATGAGAGGAAACAAGAAGCAAAAATAAGTCTTTGATTCAACAATATGATGCTGAGAGCAAGATCTCATGAAAACAGTAGCATATGATGGAATCTGATGGGCCACTTAAATTCTAGGCAAAGAGATCAGTTAAGAAGGTAATGGTAACTGTTTGGAGGAACTCCAAAAGAAATTTTCTCAAATATCATATGATGACCATGGGTTCAAATATTAAGAAATGTGAAAAGTACATGGTGAAAATAAGAGCAGCAAAATTGTGCCAAAGAACACCTCTTCATTTGCTGAGGGTATCAAATGTGTGGTGTGATCATTTCACTGGGAAACCTTACCCAATCTATCCTACAGCTTACAGCTTTTTTATGCCTCAAACACATGGGACATTTAAAAGGAACATATGATGGGGTGCACCCCCCAAATGTATAAGACCTCAGGTTGGCAGAGCTTTCATAGTACACACACACACACACACATACACACACAAGTATCATACAAGTTAGTGCACCCAGTGGCATCACCTGAGAAGGTTCTCCCTGGTGACAGTGAATTTTTTCATGAATGCACTTTCACTGAAGATTTGTTTTCATTTTTGTTTTGTTTTGTGATGCCATTTAAGAGAACAGCATATGGCTGTGAACTTATGTTTCCTGCTCAGAAAAAATGCCACAGAAACTGGTGTGATGTTGAAAACAGACTCCAAGGACAGCGCTGTGAGGAAAGTTCAAGTGTGCAAGTGAATTTATTGTTTCAAAAAAGGTGAGATGTCAATTTATGACAAACCTTGTTTTGGATGTCCATAAACTCCCTGGATGGATGAATATGTTGAGGAAATTTGTGCACTTATGTTCAAAGACAGAAAACAGATCATTGAAATTATGGAGAGGTTATCTAGACTACCTTGTAACTTAGTTAAACAAATTTCAACAGATTTGCGAATGTGAAGGGTGGCTGTGAAATCTGTGCCTCGGGTTTGGAGAGACCAGGAAAAAGAGCATCTACTGTGAGCAGGTCTTATTTTAAAAGAACAGCTCTGAAGTGACCCATACTTTCTTCCTGAGGCCATTACTAGTGTCCAGAAATGGGGCTATTCTTATGACCCCAAAAGTAAGCATCAATCAAGCCAGTGGTGATATCATCACCTCCCCCACACACATACACACACAAAAAACACTCATCAAGTGAAATCAAAGATCAAGATGATGCTCTTTTTTTTTTAATTATGTGAGGACATAGTGCATTTGGAGTTCATTGCACCTGGTAAAAATATTAATCAAGCTTTCTATTTAGAGGTTTTGAGACGATTGTGTAAGGGTGTGAAACAAAAAAGGCCTGATTTCTGGAAGATGGGGGACTGGATTTGACACTGCAACAATTCAGTTGTTCATGCAGTGACCTCAGGCACCATTTTTTTTCTGGGAAAACACAGCATGCTTCTCTTGCTCCATGTACCTGACTCATCTGACCTTGCTCCATGTGACTTTTTTGATGCATTGAATGAAGAGGGACATTAAAGGACAGAAATTTGATGATGTGGAAAAGGTAAAGAAAAAAATGAGGGAGGTGCTGTCATCCACCCAACAGATGATTTTGAAAAATGTTTCCAAGTGTGGAATCACAGATTTGACAAATGTGTGTAACTCCACACAAAGAATATATTGTTAAATAATACTCCACATTTAGACATTTTAAATAAAGATTTCTTTGATTTTGTAAGAATTTTTCTTTATGATTTTTTGGGGGGCACCACAACATGAGGAACTATATGAAAGGGTCATGGCATGCAGAAGGCAGAGGACCATTGCCCTAGAGAGCCCAAATTTCTAGTTTATTTTTTTTGGGGGGGAGGGGCAATCACTGCTGTCTGGTGGTGGTAGTAGGAGGCCCAGCCTTGCTGCTGGATTTGAACCTCCAACCCAGTGAGCCTCAGTCCCACACCACCAGGGCTCAGCCCCATTTTGTAAGAAATTAAGCCTTTTTTGTTGCACATTCTTACATAATCATCTCAGAACATCTAAACAGAAAACTTGACTAACAGTTTTACCTGGTGGAATGAACTCCAAGTGACTTTGTTTTAATTCTCAAAGTTAACCAATGAAAACCCTATGCATGAATCACAAAAATATATAGTCTAAGTTGGTGCTGGAAATTGAATGTTTAGCTTGCAAAATACTCCAAATAAACAATGGCCACAGCAATCTGCTCCTGTACACCAATGATCAAGAACATGACAGTGCATGACTACATTTTGTTATGTTGTACATATGCTACCATGAATGTGAGTAGACTGAGTGGAAACTAATCACAATAATAGCAATGGTTTCAACAGGTATCACAAAAGACTTGATTGTCACTCTAGTCAACTCTCTGTGGGATAGACCTAGGGAATTTTAAGATCGGGGACAATAACTCTCCCACCTAAAGCTTTCAGTGGTGTTGAAAACATACAGGGCATGCTTTGTCCTAATTTTACTGATTCTTTTCCTTATCTACTTAATGACTGAATGTCCTCACTAAATTTTCTGAACCACAGAAATTAGTCTTAATGTATTCAAATATAATAACATAAACATTCAAGTTTTTTTTTCAATCATTTTATTAGGGGCTCATACATCGTTTTTCACAATATACAAATAAGCATACTCGTCAAGCACCCTCACATGTCCACTTCTATTATTGTTCTCCAATCGTCCACCTTTTTCCCTTTAGCCCCTAGTATCGGCTTATCCATTCCTTCCCCTCTTACCCTGGTCTCTCCTCCCCTCCAACCCTCAATACTTCATACATTGTTATTGTTCTGTCATATCGTACACTGCCCAACCTCTCCCCCAACCCACTCCTTTGATGCCCGTCCTTCAAATAAGAGCTTGTGTATATATCCTTGCTGTTGGTTCCCCACCCCC